>PVJX010000477.1:183343-217899 GCA_004027295.1 Dolichotis patagonum | reverse complement strand
AAACCTCTCCTTTAAATTGCAGGTACTAGGTATTTTAAAATGTCCAACTGATTGGAAACTAATTAATATAATTTTTGACTTGAATTCATCACCATCAACCCAAATACCAGACATCCCTATTATTACAGTTTATATTCCTGTTGAATACTTCATCATATAAAAAATTCAAGTTCTATGATTCTATAGCTAGAATGCTTAGCACTGGTCTTCAGCTAACCTTAATGTCATTTGATAAATTGCTTTGCTTGTCACAACAATCTGCTGCTTCCCTTCCTGTTCTTCTCTGGAATTGCACCAAAACTTCATAGTTCTCTGTAGTCCCTCTATCATACTATGGCTTTATCACTTTCCTTTGAGTAGATCCATGTTTAAGTGATCATTCTGATAGAAGTGAGGAAGGTGTCGTTCCCAGATTCCAAGATAGCCTGGGTAGGCCTGGTCTTCTGCTATTCACACTCTTGTGTAGTCTCCTCTCTTCAACAGACTATACGGTATAACCAATAGAGAACTCCCCAGGTGGCAACAGGTGTTTTCCAAAGCTAGACTATAAAGGAATTGCAGCTTCTGCCTTGTCATCTTGGATACCTGTTCTGATAGAAGCTAAGCCATCATACAGTGAGGTCATTCAATAAAATTTGTGGAGAAGACCATCAAAGAACTAAGGTCTGCCACTGTATCCGTAAGGGTTTACTAGAAAAACAGACATAACACAAGATACACAAAATGTATAAGAAATTACAAGATTGGCGTGAGCCAGTGGTCAGCCACAAAGTCGGATGAGGGAGCGTGCAGAAGGTGTCTGCACACTGGAGGCTGAAGGATCCAGCCCAAGGGCTGGAGTTCACTGCAGTGTCCTGTGCACCTCCATATAAGGAGGCCAATGGCTCTGTGATGGAAGACTGAAAAGTCTACAACCAAAGGCTAACTGGAGTCTAGGAAGTAGGCTGAAGAGTGCTAAGTGGAAGTCGAACAGTGTGTGCCAGAAGCCAGGAGATGACATCCAAGCTGAAGGCGAGGACTGGAGCTCCTCTAAAGAATCAGTAATCAGTCCCTCTTCATTTGCCTTTTATTGTATGCAGGCTACTCCCCTGGGGTGGGTGTAGCACTCACGCCATCTGTCTCTTTTCCTCTTGCACAGGCTGAGAATGTTACAAACTAAGGACCCTGAACCCCTGGTGAATCACTTGGTTAAACTTCTGACCTTCTCAAATTGACACAATGAACAATATCCTAGAATGCTAACAGCTTGTCCTCTATACCCCAGGATGAAGAGTTGCTGAATCCCTTAGTTACGTTTGTAGACTTCTCAAGTTGATACAATGGATAATCCATAATAGCCACCAACAACCCATGCCAAGACACAAGCCATGTCACAAAGCTACCTTCAAAGTATATCTTCCAGTTTCAGCCAAAGCTTTGGATAGCTGTCGCTCCAGCTAACATCTTGACTATAAGGTCATAAAAGATTCTAAAACATAATCATAAAACTATATCTTTCTCAAATTCCTGATCCATAAGAACTGTGAGACTGTTGTTGTTTCACGTTACAACACTTTAGGATAATTCATCATGCCGCCATAGATTATTAGCATAGACGAACTTAACAGAACAAGACCAGAGACAAGGATACTGGTTATGAGTTCACAAAATAGCCCGGGCAGGTGCTGACGGCGGCCTGAATTAGAGCTGTGGTGCACAGATGGGTAGGAAAGTAGGATCCAAGAGATATTTAGGACTAGAAATCTGCATGAAATTGAGTGGATGTGGGTGTTCCAGGAGCATATAATTATTCTCAGCTTTCTAGCTTTGGTGGCTAGATGCCAAAAATTAAAATAGAAAATGCAGGAGGAAAAGTACCATTGGAGAGAAGGATGATGAGCACTGAATCATGAATCTGAGCTGCATTGAGCTGTCTGTGGAAATGCCACCAAGATCTTCACTGTACCTACTTCGAGGATCTCTTTTCAGCCTTTAGCTTCCTAGAATGCTCTTTAGCACTTGACATATAAACTACTGCTTATTTCTGCAAATATTCTGCTTCCTTGGATCAAGACTCTGGCTCTTCTCGATCTCACATATTTTCTCCTCACTCTCCTTCATTGCTTTCTTTGCTCACCCAAATATTGAAGCCCCACAGAATTCCACCTCACCCTGCTACTCGTCTCTTGCCAAACACTCTACAAAGATTCGTTAGAATCTATGATTTATCTCCTGGAATTCAGCAGAACAAGATTTTAAAAGTCATATAATTTGATACATTGTTTCTTTTAAAATCAGTATATATATATATTCATATTTCTAACTGAGATAATCACATTCTGATTCACAACAATTCCATTTCCTATGGGTGCTTTAATGCCACAGTGTGTATCTTTGTGTGAATGTATGTATAAACATGTTAAATAACCATAATATTGTTTAAGTGGGGTTTTCAGGAGCAGATAGCATGGATGCTGGAGTTTAGAGCTGTTTGACATATTCCTCTTGCCTCTCTGGGCACGGCATAGTATTGGTCTTCCATGCCTCCTTACCCTTTAAGCTAAACTGTGGTCACTGTTCTTGTCTGAGTCAATGAAATAAATGAGAAGAGAAGTGAGGCCTGAGAGCATTAAGAGCCAGTTTACCACTTCCAAATTCTCATTCCTTACCTTAGTTCCAGTTCCCTGAGTAGCTACAGGGAGCAGTGCTCCCTGCTGATGTACATTAGTCATGAACAAGGATGAGAAATGCATTTTTGCTTGTCAAATCATAGAATTTTTTTAATCATAACATTACGCAGCCTATCCTGACACAACTGCAATAAAACTCCAGGTAATATCAGAGTATGTCTCCTCCAGTTCTACAACTGCTTGCATCAAATGAGTAATATCTGAACATTAATGAGCTCAAATACTTGAATGAACTAAACATTCTTCATATGTAATACCATTTCCAGGAGTAGTACCTCAAGACTTCTTCCTCTCATTTGCATGAAAAAGAATGGTTTGTGCATGTGTGTGTGTGTGTGTGTGTGTGTGTTTCTGCCTGTGTGTAACAGAATCTCCTTTCAAAGTTTTAGAAACACCCAACTTTTTCAACATAATCAAAGAATACCCTTTAACACTTCTTTATTCTTTTTTTCTATAAATCATAGAAATTAGAAAATGCAATCTTCTCAGTAGGTAACTTTTACTCTAGGATGGTGGCACACACCTGTAATATCAGAATATTTCTAGCCCAGGCTAGGAAATTTGACTACTTAGCAACGCTCTACTCAAAAAAGATAAAACAAACAAGGGGGACTGGAAATGCGGCTCAGTATGTGAAGGCCCTTGGTTCGTCCACAAGAGTACAATCAATCAATGCAAAGGAAGTAAGGAAGACAGGGTTAATATGACTAAAAATGATCAAGATATATTATATGCATGTATCAACCCCCAAAACAAGCATTACTATTCTATACAGAAAATATACACTAATAAAAATAAATGAGAGTATGAATAATGTATAATAATAACATAATAATAATGGCTTCTTTTTGTACTTGGTAAATCATCTCCTCCTAACACATGACAACGAATGGCAAGGCCAGAAGGTAGCGTGGGATTGCCAAGCGAGGCTCACCATTCTTTAAAGATAAAGACTATTTTCCAGGCAGCAGAGAAATTCGTGAACACTCTTGAGCCCCTGGGCTCCCCACATGACTAAGAGATGCCCTAAATCTAGTCCTCTAGCCTACTCTCATATCCACTTCTTATACCAGGTGTTGTGTAAAGATTTTATGAAACTGATTCCCAGTTCAGGGAAGCTTCTTCCAATGAATAGGAGTGTGATGATGCTCTACTTAGGGCACCATATCTAGGACACTACACAGATATGAGACTTCACGTTTCCCTTAAGAAAGAGATACAAAGCCATGGTGCTGTGAAGAACGTAAAATATGTACTGAAGATCAAATAAATTTCCTTTTTGTTCAAAGCTGCTCTCCTGGAGCAGGTCTGATACAAACCACAGGTGTGCACACATGAGTTCATCTGGGGTACTCCATGGTGAAAGAGCACCCATGGCTCTTACCGGCAGCAAACTGGTTCTCAACAAGTTCTTGTACATCTGAATCAAGCCTTGAGGTGTTGTGTAGGTGCCAAGAACATCCAGTCTCCCCTAGGGAAGTCACATTCATTAACATAACAAGATTAACCAGGAAGCCCAGGAAGGTCATACTGCCAAACTGGCAGTCCAGTTGGATGCTCATATCCTTGCCTATCAACAGCTCTCTGCCATGTTGAACTGGCTATAGCTGCTTGCTTGCTTCAGTATTTTTCAGCCCCAAAGGGCTAACATATACCATGGATCAACTCAAGCTAAGATTAGAGGGAAAGGATGTTAATTTCCTACCCCCTTTCCAACAGATCACGTGGCTAACTGCATAAAATCCTTTTGGAAATTAACAAAGAGTACAATAATCAAACAGAAGATTCAGAATGCTAGATTTTTTTTCTGTGTGTATGTTTCAGTGTATTTAAAGAAACCAGACTCAACTCTCTACACATTCAAAACCAAGGGTCCAAGACCATGGCTCTGGAATTTACACAGTGGTTTGCCATTCGGTTTGAGCACTCTCCTCCCTGAGGTCTGCCATGCCCGCTGGTCTGACCTCCATTAGAGCCTTTTAAAAAGAAACAGTCTCCTGGACCCTCACTCCTGGCTCCCAGATGCTTCCTCAGCGTGCTCCTCCCTGACAAAACCAGGTGATTATGGGAACCTGCTAGTTCACTTTATTTCCACCATAGAATGACTTTCTGATGAAAATATACCTAAGATTTGGGCACAGAGTTTAGGTTTCCAGCATTTTATTCTTAATGTGAATAGCAGCCCTTAAAATGGTGAGGGGGTGGTGGGTAAAACCTCTGAAAAATGGACAAATGGTTCCATTAAAGAAATGAGCACAAAGGTCCCAAAAGTCATCATCTTAAGAAATAGGATTCAATAGTTTTAATTTAACTAAGTGTATTTCAAAGTAATTTCAAGGTTACCCAATGGTCTCTTACACTGTTGGAATTTCCCTTGATAAGACAATTCCTTCACAAACAGCAAATGCTCATTTTTCTAAATCTGAAAATGTTGAAAAAATAGTATCTGAACTAGAGAGAGTAGAATAATTTTCTCTATTTGATCTGTTCATAAGAAACACCACCTTGACCACCTCTGTTAGATATCTTTTATTCTAGTTTAAGTCTTTTGTTTCAAAGCTCAGAGATCTACTAAAATAATTCTAGTAAAAACAAGAAGAGAAAGGGTAATTTAAAATGCAGATCTCCAATGAAACCAGCAGGGTCCCATGGAAACTAGAGCTGGGACCCAAAGGGTCCGGGGATGGGGCTTGGCCCTCTGCCCTTTCTCCTTGCTATCCTTTCTCTGTTGCTTATGTACATCTCTTGCATTCGTTCTCCTCATTTAAGCTGCTTCCTTGGCTTCCTGGGAAGCAGGTTAGTGCCTGTAGAAATTCTCTGGACTAGCTTGAGAACTGTCATATAGAGGTTGCTTCTCCAGCTCTGCTGTTTAACAACTGTGAGGTCTGAGAAATGATTATATCCAAATCACAGTTTCCTCATTTTATAACCAAAACAGTGTCATTGTCCACCTGTTAGGATTGCCTTAGGATTGGCATACATAACGCAATTGTAAATTTTAGCAACTATTATTGTTGTTGCTGCTGCCATCACTGTTACTATTCTCCTGATTCTAGTTTGCCTGTGGTTTTGGTTTCCTATGGCACAACTACAACCTACTTGCTATGTAAACTTACATTCTGGCTCCCTCAGAGAACACACTTGGTCTGATGTACTCTTAGTCAAGTTTACACTGGTAACTGCCAAGGTTCTATCCCCTATATGCAAGGGTGCTGACTACACTATAGAAATATTGTCATTGGAAAAGTCTGTTAATGAGAAATGTTCCCAAGAAAGTGTACACTGGAGGAGATACATCTCTCAAAATACATTCACTACATTCTATAAATTTCAAAACGAAGTTAAATATTTTTAGCAACCTGTTTTCCTATTAGAATTCCAGTATAGTATGAAAGTTGTTGAGAAACAACACTGAAGGTCTCATCTTTTTACATTTTAGGACGCAATCCCCTATGAGGTAAATGTTAGAACAAAAAATACCTGCCAGCTCTATGACTGCATTCTCTTCTGTCTTAAAATCTACGTAGTTCAAATCAATGAGACTGTGTCTGAAGACACTTCCACGCTGTCATGATATTGGTGTCAGACTCACCCAGAACGTTATCTTTTTGTTTTTAATGCAAAAACAAAGAAAATAAAATAATACTTTTTATTAATATATAGTTTGAAGTACAATGTACAGGACTTTTCTACTGCCTGGTCAGACGCTCTCTTCTCCAACAGTTTTTGCTCATTGATCATAAAGGATAGTTTCCTTGAGGGTTCTGCCCGAGAGCTTGGCCACATTTCCCCTCCATTTCCTAGCTGATGCAATGTCCTGTCCAGGAGCGCTGTGGCTGTAAGCACCCATGTTGTTCTTAAACAGCCAGGTTACTCCTGGCTTCACTGTCACCACTGACAGATGCCACCCGAACAAATCTAGAATCATGGTGACTGAGCATGTATGCCTTGGTTCCTTTTAGGTCCATAATACCGAGATGGTAGAAAGAACAAAATGACTCCAGTAGGTAGTCAGTTTGGGTTAGCTTATACTTTTTTAAAGACATCAATATTCAGAGGATTTTAAATTTATTTTAAATTATAAAACTTATAATTAGGACAATTTAATACAGTATCACTCTTTTTGATCAACAGTTTTCAGCTCCTGACAAATGTATACACATCCATGCAGCTGCCGCTGTAGCCACGATGCAGAATGGTTTCATCCTCCCCCAAATTTTCTCATTTTAAACCAGTTCCCAGCTGTGGACAGAAGTCACTATTCTGCCCAAAACCTTTTCAAACATAAAACCTACATGACTTGTATAGAATCACAGTGCTGGACAGGCCAGGACCAGGTTCTAGGTCACTTCTCAGCTTCATCAAGTCTTAGCACTCACCACTTATTAAAGTCCCTTCTGGGTTCATAAGGATTCCTCTAAGTAAAACAAAGCTATGAAATAAATAATACAACAAAACAACCACAAACTGAAGCAAATAAATCCCAAAGTAAAACAGAACAAAATAAAATTAACCATCATCCATAACCCAAGACACCTAAAACTAGTCTGAACATACCCTGCAGCTATCACTAGACATGGAAGAATGATTGCATCTTGTTTTCAGCACACAATGCTCATTATCCCTTTATTCTTTTATTCTGCCCCCATCTCTGTTTTTGCAAAAATTGTGTGTTCTACTCAGTGCTACAATACATCTGCAGTGAATCAATCACCTTCAAGTGATAATCCATGACTAAATTTCCTTCTCTCTCACTGTGTTCTGAGCAATGGAAAGGGAAAACAGAGAAAGTACATACAAATATTTGAGGGTGACTAGCAATGGATCTTGTCCAATTATGGACTCAATAATCAGCCTATAAATGAAGTGGTTTTGCTTGTTGCAGACCAGCTTCTCTTGCCTTAAGAAGCTCACAATAGCACCTGGGGGATGGGCCAAATAAGGGCACAGACTTTTGAAACTGCATGTTTTTCAAGGGGAAAAGCACTGGTATTGTGTGTGGGTGTGCCCACATATGGCAGCACAATGTGTGGGAAAGATCCATGCTGGGGGTAAGGAGTTTTGCTTTGCTTTGCTTTGCTTTGCTTTGCAAGTGCCAGAAGCCAAAGTCAAGAATCATGTAAAACCCCAGGCATGTGCTCAAAAGAGAAAGGTGAACAACAGTCATCTCTTCTAACAATGTGAACCTTTCATCATGTCTGAAGTAACTTTCCACCCCGAGATATTTTTCATGTTCTCCCCTAGTTCTGTGCAGGAAATTATGCCCTTCAAGGGCTCTCCATGCCCATAGGCCTACAGGATTTTCACAGAGCCTCAGGCCTGAACCTTAAGTAGTTTCCTTCATTTTATTTGTTTTTCATTCTCTGATGGCATTGGCACATTGCTGACGACTACGCTGCACCTATAAAGTTTTGGTTGGAGCCCTTCCTGTGAAATTGAACACAGAGACATATTCATTGGACAATGAACTTCCTAACCATTTGTATGGCATGCTCTGAGCTGTAGAATCTGGTATTTAAGTATCTAGATGCTGGTTACCAATCCACCAGGGTTTGAATCCTGCCTCTATTATTTCTTTACTGTGTTAATGGACAAGTTGAGTCTCAGTTTCCTCATCTGAAAACTGAGTAAAAATAAAGTACCAATTTCAAAGAAAGATTGTGTGCAAATAAAAGCTATCTTCTTTGGAAGACTAAGTTCACTAACTCTTCCTGACTTCCTTAGGAAACTGCACCTGAAATAACTCTTGCTGGATATGGGCAACTGAGCACAAAGAGAACTATGATTATGATGAAATATTTACTTTAAGAATCATCTTTGGAATGCTTCATCAAGCTATTTTAAAGTATGTAAAACTAAAGAATTTGCCCAGGATTTTAAATAAAGTCAGTGGTTAAAAATAGAGTCTGACCATATGTTTTTGCCACCATTCAACCCTGGAGGCCCCATCACCTTCCCAACCTTCCTAAAAAACTACTGTTGAATTTTTAGAGCATTTGAATTTAAAAACAGACCATTTCTCAATGCCTTTGCCACCATTTACTGTGCCGCACTGGACAGGTGTGTTTTCCACGTGTGCTAGTAAACAGCATGTATGTGACAATTATATATGTGAGGGTTTTCTTTAATCTCAGAAATATCTAAAATATCTAAAATATTTAATAAATATCTAAAATATAAAATTTAGAAATATCTAAAATATAAAATATCTAAAATATTTAGATATCTCAGAAATATCTTAAAAGGCACCTGGGTAGAATTAAAAGGAAAATCACCTTTCATCAGCCTTCACTTCTTCAACATTGACAAATTCAATTGGTTATGCCATCAAAAGGTGACCGTTCTTTCATGAAGCACTGTGCTAGCTGAGCTACGCATTCCCTTCTCTGTCTGACATGTATTCCATGGTGTGGGCATAGTAACAGCACAAAGACGTTGGAAAAGATTTAGATGTGTTCAACGAAAGGAAAAGAATATTGGAGTTAAAACAAGTTGGCTTGAATATCTCCTGCCAGCTACTAGCTGTATGACCTTGAATAAGAGACTTAACCTCTCTAAGCTTCAGCATTACTCTCTTGTCAAATCATTTGGAGGACTGTCATGAAAATTAAATCACAGTTGTAACGTACTGGCATATAGTAGGTACTTGAAAACTGAAGTATTCACTATTATATAACTTCAATGCAATCTGCCAGCTTCAAACACCATCGCACAGGTATCACAGTTTCTCACTGAGCAAAAAACAAACACAGTGTGTTGAGGTTTGACTGTATCATTTTGGCAGAGCTCAGTGTGAACCCCTAAACCAGACCTATCACAATGAACCTAAAGTCGTGTATTTGCAGCAGAGATTGCAGTGTGTGCACAGGCAGCAAATACATATTCACATATGTATTTATAATTCCCCTATAGAGGAATATTTCTTTTCAGGAAAGGAGGTAACAATTTATTTATTAGACTAAGCTACTTTGGAAAAAAAAATTACCATTGTCCTTTCATAGGTTAGTTACTTGACTTTTCTGTTTTCATTTGACTTCTTCTCTATTTGATCAGACCACAAGCTAGTTAGAACTAGTTTTCTAAGCCCTAGTAAAGTTTCCTACATCAGCACGGAAAGATTAATTAATCATAATAGCTGTTCAGGACATTGTGTACACACCAAATGAGAGGACTCATTTTCTCTGTACAATGACAAAGACTCATGCTTTTGTCCTAGTCTGATGACTGGTATATTTGTCTCTATATTCTCAATACAAATATTATCTGCTTTCCCTTAACTTGGCCAGGAAATACAAAAGTAACAAAGCCTCTAGGCAAAGAAATAAACTGGTATTTAAATGCTTAGGCATCCCAGCTGATGGACCGTATAGTTCAATATATGGGAGATGAACAAATTTAAAACTTATACTGGTGAATCCTGAGTATTTATTCAAAAATATAATTCTTTATGCCTTGTTTAATCAGTTGTACCTGAGACAAATACAATTTTCATACTATGAAGAAGAAGAAGAAAATAACTTCAATGAGAAAAGGCATCTGTGATCAATCTTGCTAGCTTGTTACTGGGCTTCATGAAGGACTGTAAATAATTAATTTAACACATGCAGGATAATTCTAACTTTCAGTACAGATATTCAGCATGCTAAATGTAAGATGCATTGTCATTTCAATTCCAGAAATGCTTATTCTGAGAAAAGATGGAAGTGTTGAACAGAATGAAAAAGATGAGTAGAATATGTCCCTAGCCTCTAAAGGAGACAAATATCACACTAAGATCAAAGGTCAACACAGACATGGAAAAGAAAGAGGAGAGGAGGACTAGAAATGATGGAGAAAATAAAAACTGGCAAATCATATTTCCTCAAAACATATTAAAATACTTAAATAATTTGTACGTCATATTGTAAAGTACAAAAAATTCACACACAAAAATATTTTTAGTAATTTTCATTGCAAGTGCGCATAGGTAACAAACTGAATTTCCAATAATAAGGGTTGCTTTGAATGTTACATTTGAAGAGAAATAGTACACAACTTACAAAAATTATGCTTCAGGAAGATGTTTATTGATTTGAGAAAAATAGTTATGATACACATTAAAAAATGTGACATATGGGACCTGCACCGTGCGGGTGACTCGGGGTGACAGGAGAACAAGGAGCTTCTCCCCTCTCTGGGGACGGCTGTGATCCTGCTGGCGCGCATGCTGAGAATCAGACATCTCATGTCGTCCTATCCACTGTCCTGTGTTCCTCCTCCCCTTAGCAAGTGGGAGCCAGTGAACTACACATCTTATGAAAAGATTGGCTATGTTATTTAGTATGAGCTCCCCATATGCAAAGATATGGATAACCATTTGGAAGAAAACAAGAGACAATATAACAGATAGTGAAGATCTCTGGTTGTCTAGCTTTGAAATTTATGCTTTCTTATGTCCCGTTCTGTTATGTTTTGTTGTGTTTAATTTTACCCCCTTTAAAATAAAATTTTAAAAATATATGTATAAAAAAGAGGGGAAAAGAAAGTGCTCTAAAGGATATAACTGCATGTATATTTAAGTGTGTAAGATAGATGACCATATTACTGTTTTTGATAGATTGCTGAGCAGAACTGTTAACAGTCTCACTGTTTGAATGTTTACTTTGTATGCTTTAATTTTGTAACTTGAACAACTATTTTCAATGATGACAGTATGTAACTTATTAAGTGGTGATTTCTTAGTGTTTTTTGTTTTTGTTTTGTTGTTGTTCTTGTTGTTCTTTTATTTATTGCCTTTGGAATTCTGTATTGTTGCTACCCTTTTTCTGTTTTGTTTGGTTGTTTTCTTTTTTGTTTTTTCTCTTTAAATAAAATTAAAAAAAAAAGAAAAAAAGAAATGTGACATATAGGATAATGCATACCTTATAATATCAATTTAAAACATCCATACAGAAATATGGATATGAAAGAAAATATGAAGAAAGCTTATTTGGCTGAACTGAATGAGGATGATCATGATGATTATGGTGATGATCGTGATGATCATGACCCATTAGGGGGATTTTATCTCCCTCTTCTGTAAGCTCTGAAAACAAAGCATTTAAGTATCAGAAAAACTTTATATATATTTTTACAAATATCAAGCAAATATATCAGTAAGTGTCACCTTCTTAGCTCTCAGAGTAAATATATGAAAGTTCATAAAATATTTGCAAAGGAGAGGGGCATAAAAGAATAACCCAATGCACCCCTGACATCATCATCTCATCAAAATGAGTTTTGTATCATAGAAACAATATTAAATATTGTAAAGTTTAAGTGAAAAAATTAAAAGGTTACTTAAATCTAGGACACCTGTTAGGAATATAAAAAAAAAGGCAAGAAGACTAATGAAAATACTGAGAGGGTGCCTGGCTCTTCCAACAGAGATCTTTCACTTTTATGTACAAAACTCAAGTTCCCATTGGTCTCCAGTACAATAAAAGTAATGTACTGTACATCGTGAGACAAACCACCGTAAACACTGTGGACTGTCACCCTGGGCAAGCATAAAAGGCCAGCTGTTCTCTGTGCAAAGGACACAGACACTGGGGCTGGGAACTGAAAGCAAGCAGAGGAAGAACTAAATAAGGCCGCTGACCCAGACAAGTGTTTGAGTCAGTCGGGGAGCCTGGGACAGCACAGTCCTTACATTACTTAACTCCAGAGTCTGCTTGCTCAAAACTACAGACCACAGCCAAACGGGCAGTGGTTAGGGAAAGACCTTCTTCCATGGATTAAAACATAATTACCCTGGGTCTTCCAAGTTCCCAATAGCCTTCCGAGGAGAAAGTAGTGTTAAAGAGTGTGACTATTTCTATTTCTATGCTATTGAGACTGGAGGAAGGAAGATTTGGGTCCCGGCCCAGCTCAGTCATTTGTTAGTTGTTCGAGTTTGTTCAAGTCCCTCATTCTCTCTGAATACATTGCCTGATCCACAAAGCAGTGTTAATATTATCTACTTGGCAAACAGTTGGTGAATATTAAAAGAAGTATTAGATGTGAAATGCTTGGGATAAATGCCTGACACACAATAGATGTTTAATAATAGATCTTCTCTACATTCTCATTTTTACCTTCTTCTTTAGGTATAGTTCTATTTATCAGTTGCTTTAAAATAGTAAGTAGAGAAGGAGAACAAAGAGAATTATTTTAGTGAGCTCAGGCATTATAAAAATCTCCCAATGAAATGAGAGGTTATTTCAGACTCTAGAGGCTTATCATTTGTGTCTAGATGCCAGATGTGTATACGTGTATCTTTTTACAAGAAGTACACTCTTCACGGGTTGTTTAACTGCAGGTTTCTGTGCATGTATTTCATGCTGACATTTTTATATTTGGTTTTATTTTCTTAACAGAATTAAAGAAATTAAAACTTAAAAGATTTTAGGCATTTTTCTAGAGATCACAAAAAGAAATAACTTGAGACATGTCTTCAGAAGAACTTTATGAAAATTTCTAAGAGAAATGATTCAATTTCATGTACATAATTTTCATGAAACCAAATAGATTGGGCAGAGAATGATAGACAGAAAGTACACAACAGCAGCAGGACTGTTTGTTTGGAAGACCTGTACAACACATTCATTCATTAAACCCATATTGGTTTAGAGATTTCTGTGATTGTGATGTGTCTGTGTGTCGACCCTGCAGCAGAGATGTAGATTTTTTCCCAAGCCACTAATTTACACGTCTTCTGAGTAAGAGTTGCAAAAAAAAAAAGAAAAAGTCATTTTCTAGCTATGTCCCTGTTTCCCATGAAGTATCACCATTTGGGGTTAATCTGGTACTTTACATCAACTCACAAGTTTCCATAGCTTGCAATGATCAGGAAGTAAAAGGAACAAGTGAAAGCTTAGTCACTAACACAAGCAGTGAAGACTTTCCCTGATACAATACCAAGCTAGGCTGGTCCTGGGAAAGCCTCCTACAGAACAGTAAGTGCACGCAGCGTGAGACAGGAGTGATCCCGAATCACTGAGAAATTTGTCTGTCCTTTCTCAACAGCTCATGATCTACAGGGCTGTCTCCTAGTACAAGTGAGAAATTTCCAAACAAAGTAACATCTTTCTAACATAAAACTTGCTGGGTTTCTGAAAAAAATTTCTTTGCAACTGTCAAGATTTCTTATAATTATACTCATTGTGTGTGTGTGTGTGTGTGTGTGTGTGTGTGTGTGTGTGTGTATAGGGCTTGTCAACATAATAGTCAGGTAAACCACAGTTATCAATACTTTGATGAACAGAAATTTTTACCTGGCTTATTTTTCCAGTTCCTTTGATAATGGGAGTCTTTCTTGCTATTTCTCTGGCTTTGGGAACATATATAATCTCTTTATCTCTCTCTTTCTCTCTCTCTTGCTCTCTCTCTCTCTCTCTCTCTCATCAAACAGTGTATTATAGAAAATGTTTTTGGTAAAAAAAAACAAATACTATGATTTGATAAGGTGAAAAATAAGAGTAATATAATGGTCATAGTCTCAGAGATACTTTTTTCTAAAATATTTTTGATATAAAATAAGAGAAGAAATGTGTTTTTTTCTAATTGTTTATAAACAAATTTTAAGTGAAACCATAGTATTATATACGTGCCCGTATGCTTTTCTATGCTTTTATAAATATGGAAATACTTATGGAAGAACATCTACCTAACAACACTGAATTTTCTAGATACATGAAATAGATTGATGATTAAATAATACATTTATTACAAACAAATATTTTGTTCTGCAATTATTTAAAGAAAAAAATTGTAAGATGGATCAGGTTGAAAACATGTTTTTGAAAGTACTTTACAGTTATATTATTTACAGTTACATGGCACTTACTCTCAGTATTTCTTATTTATAAGGATGAGACTATAAATACTAGACTTAGGTACTATCTGCCAAGGAGATAATATTTGGATGGGAATAAGACCTGTGCACATAAAAATACAAGAATATTTATGTTGTAGCCGGATGTGCAGCCTTCCTGTAATGCCAGCACTTGGGACTGAGGCAGGAGGATCACCATGAGTTTGAAGCCAGCCCGGGCTACATACATGACTTCAAAACCAGTCTGGACTATATACTGAGACCGTATTTCAAAAAAAAAAAAAAGAATATTTATGCCAAGTACAGAGCTGGCTAACTTATATTTTTTGAAATGAGTACAACACAGTGATGTAATCAGCACACCTCAGATCTGGTGATCATGCCTAACTCCACTCATCCCCTGCTGTATGCATTAGGAAAACACACTGCAGCAACTGCAACGGCAAGACTCTCCCTCCCTCAGCTCTGCTTCCCAAAGAATTTGGGGCTGCTCCTCCTGGACTAATTCTTTGAAGCTGAACCTTTTGCCCTGCAGTCAGTAAAATAACTCTGACAACCAAATCAGCCACAACAGCCAGCTCAGAATTCTTGGCTCAGCATAAGCCCTTTTATTCAATGGTCAAAACATAAAACCAGGCAACTTTTGCTTACATTGCTAAGCTGTAAGCCATCTATCTCTACTCTGTGGTAAGTGCTACTGGGAAGTTTATCAGAACAAAAGTAGTCATTTAGAAAGTCTATGTCTCATTTCTCTTGGTCTAGGCTTAAAGCCAGAGGGCAGTCCTCCATAGGTGGCATGCCAGTGCCATCTGAAAGCCAGCATTCTGGATGCAGTGGCGGAGGAAATGGTGAGGAGGGAGAACTGGAAAAGTTAAAGGACTGTGTTCATATTAAACTGTGCAGGGAAAAGAAGGCAGAAGAACACAAGGGTAAGCGCTCTCAACCACTTATGTAACTGACAGTATCAGCAAAAAAGACGAGCTGGCTCTCATCCAGGGAGCTCCCCCGGCCGCGGTACTTGTGTACCAGGTCTAAAGATCACACAGAGCTCTATAAATCCAAGTCCTCATTACAGTAGATTACACCGGGTTGCAGTGGGGTATGGACTGATGTGCCCAGGCCTTCTGTTTTGGAAGAAACATTAGGGGCAGGGAAATGACATCCAGTTCTGTTTTCCCTAGGAGATTTAAAAATACTGTACCTTTTAAAATGTGGGGGGAGAATGGATTTTGATGCTGAAACTATCTTCTTGGGCTGTCATCATATTTTCCCTCACATTCAGCTTTTAATTGTTACAGTGCTAAGTGCTATCCGAGGAAAAGAACAAAGACAGTGTCCTATAAGAACTGCCAAAACTTCTGTCTAAATGTAAGAGAGTAATGGAAAACAAGGCACATCAAATACAAAGGCGAAGTCAGTGCATTTTAGGGACGCGGCTATGAGCTCCACCTAACTGTGTAGGAAGACAGAAACAGGCTGCCAATCAAAGTCTCTAAGATTACTTAGCAGGGGAAGGAAAAGGGGGAGATCACTTAGAGACCGGAGCACGAGGGAAGACATCTGGTAGTTTTAGAGAACATTTCGCGGTAGGAATGTGAGTGGGTAGACCTACATTTTTTTTCTGCCTCCACCACTACTATATGTCCTCTGCTATAATTCCATTAATTGTCCATCAAACATTCATGCTCCAAATAGACAACCCTAAAATGCATTAGGATTCCACATATGTAGAATCTATTCACTAAGCAAATGCCCTTACATAAAAATGCTTAGTTTTTAAATCAAAAATTGATGATTGAGTCAGGCCACTGATGTTTTCTCAATCTAGTTTGTGCTTTACATGTAAATTGTATCCAGAAGAGGAAGTACCTTGTTGTGGAAAGAGTGCTCACATGAGGATCTAGAGACCTGTACTCCAGCTCCCATTCGCAACTCAGAAATTCAGGCAACAGGCGAGTCTCAGCAATTTGTTTTCCCATCGGGATGAAATAATGGGAATCAAGTCACATTTAATGCCCTTTCACACTGTGGTATTCTCTTTGCCAATGAGCATGACATGAGGACTAATGTGTTAATAAGTTGTCTCAATTGAATCAGTGCATATTTACTACTACTATCTACTATTGTGAGGTCCTGGTTTAAATGAATCAAGGTGGTTAGTAAAAGTCCTTTGCATTCTTAGCAGCATGTACTGCACTGGTGGAATCCTAGCCATTTTATCAAGATACTGGAACTGATTTTATTTAATTCACATATCATTAAACCTCCCAGAGACAGTGGCGAAGTGCAGCGCCGTTTAAATTTACAAAGACCTCTTAATTGCATGGTGACTCTGTTATCATCTGTATGACTGTGGCAAAACACTGAACTTCTCCTAGCCTTGAGGTCTTTATCTGTGAAGTGATAATGAAGTCCACCTTGAATGGTTATGGTGATGAGAGGGAGGCCTAAATTTAAGTACAAACACTGAAGAGAATAACCTCGAAGAAGTGTATGATGCTTTGGGTTCAGTTAGAGTAGGTTCAAGGGTTGGCTTCAGTTTCTTAGACATATTACTGTTTGAAAGCTTAATTTCTTAAGCCTCAAATTCTTCATGCTTGAAATGGGAGTAATAACATATACCAATCTGAATCATGCCATTGTATCTGTTAACTTTCTCACTCAGGTGTGGGAATAGCAAGGCAAACATGCATATTTCCTTTTACAAGGCATGTGTTGGTAATCTGGGACTCAGCTTTCTGTTAATTTTTCTCCAAGTGCAGTTGATATCCTGTATTCTGCGTTTCCCAGAGTTACTCTTACTGCCAGTCAAATTACCTGAAACTGAAAAATATTATGGAAATACATCTTCTAATTCCAGACAGAGAAGTGGCTGGTCAAGTGGCAACTCTGGCCAGTCAGGTGCTCAGGTGGCCAATCTGATGGCTGATCAAGTACCCTGAGTCAGCAGGGGAGTCAGCCAGGAAGTCCACAAGATAATAGAAGATGAAGTGGAGACAGAAATCAATCAAGGAAAGCCCACAAATGGAGTTTTGACTGAACATCTGATAGCTAACCTACCACATGAGCTTGCCTATTTCCGCCTAACCATGTACATTACCCATCAAAAATTAAGGTCATCAGAGTGGAGGTTTGTGTCTGCTGTTCATAAAGAAGTTTGCCTTATTTTTAAAAAGTATTTCGCAATAATGGTTGTAAATAAATTTACTTATCTAGTTATGCCATTGAATAACTCTCCTTTATTATCTTTTTTTAAAAAAATAACATATCTCATGCAATTTATATATATAAAAAGTTTAGCATAAGTCTGGCATGTGGTAAGGACTCAGTTAATAAGAGTAATTACTGTGGGTTATCCACAAATTCAGAATTTAGTCTTCCTTGTATTACAAAGGGAAGAGTCTTATCAAAAAAGAGTGCAAATCGGGGCTGGGGGTTAGCTTAGCAACGTAAGTGCCTGCTTGGCACACGTGAGGTCGTGAGTTCGATCCCCGGCACCAAAAAAAAAAAAAAAAAAAAGAGTGCAAATGATAATTTAAGAGCAAATTCCAGTCAACCTTAGGGATAAACTATTACATAGATATAACAAACTCTGTATGTTGAATTTACATATAAATAACAAATGCAGTGAAACTAATAGCCAACATCACTTTAATTTGTAAATTGTTCTATTTAAAATAAGAACTCCTACCTAATCTATTACTACTGAAGTCATTTCAGTATTTGAAGTGAAGATTTAAAAAATGTATTTTCTCAGTATAATTAAGGCTTGGGGAAATTGAGAGTGCATTACCTTGGATATTAGATTCTTTGACTATAAGCAGGTTTAATTCAATTTAGTAGAAGAATACAGGTGAGTACAGCCCTAGTGATACTGGCAGAAAATCTGGAAAAGCAGTCTGTGAGTAGGGTAAGAATAAGATAATGACTGGTTGCAGGGAAGGTGTCTTCCTTGCTTGCATCAAGACTGAAGATATAAAATCCAGTTGCCCAGGTTGGGACCTAGGTCTTCCCTTCAGATTCTCTCTACAGAAACAACGTAGCCAAAGGTTACACTAGCATCTCTTTGCTTGTATTAAGGAGGATCAGGTCATCTGCATTTTCTGGACTACTAAAACTATCCACAATGGAGGAGAAGAAAATCCTCCAAAGGATGATGATAAGAAGTGAAGACTGGAGCTGGATGATGAATATTAACAGCACTGGACAGACTCGTTTGCATACCTGATGTTGCTACTTCCTGTTCCAATTACTTTCCTCCTCTGAGTCCATTGTAAGATGGGGATAATAGTAAACCTAACTCTACAAATTGCTATGAAGTATAAACAGTGATACTTTCTAAATGCCCAGAGCAACAGTATATCCACTAAATTTCCATAAATGACACCATTCTCTTTTCTATTGTACTGGTGTTAGACCTTTCTGTTTTGGTTCCGTGTACATTTACTTATTATGTGTTTCTTATATCTATGCATGTTAGTACTCTGTTACCAAAAGATGTGCTTCTGGAAAAGAAATCATGTTTCACCTTAAACAAAGCCATTTGTTTTTTAATGGTGACAGTGACAATGAAAAAACAAGATGGCATTGCCCTACTAATTGCTTTTAAATAGTGCTTGAGACTTTAAAAATATCTGTGTGACATAGTATTTATAAACATAGTTGATGCTCATAGTAATGCTTAAGATACAGGCTTCTATTTTCTTTTATATGGTCATACTGAGGGACCTGCTGACACGCAGACCTATTGGCCACAGGAGACTTCTGATGACAGAATGGTTGGCACAGCCTTACTTTCCTAAATAGCTTGCTGAGTCACTTGTTCCTTTTTTAAACATCAGCAGATCGGCATTGGTGACATCTGCTAATCATTTGGTTTTATTCGTGGCTGATATGAGACATCCATCTGCAGCAATCAGTAAAACATGATCAGCGTGACATTCTCTTGGTCTATGACAATTTGTAATGATGAATAAGTAGCCTTGCCAACTTTTCTGTTCTCCCCAGAAGTATCATTATTTATCATATGTTGGAAACACGGCCACCGGAAGTTCAGGCTAAATCTGGTGACATTTTTCTAACTTCGTTCAAGTGGAGGTTGCATTATCTTCCTATTACTAGCTAACCAACTCTCAAAGGCACCAGCCCACCAACTGCATCTTTAAGACCTTCATCTCTTGCAGTCTTCTACCAGCCTTCATTCCTATGGGGACGCACTCTTGGAAGAGTGCTGGAGGCTATGTTTCCATACTGTTTGTTGTTGCTTTCTGGGACCATATTTTGAGAAATCCTCTCAAATTACCCCTCCCCCCAAACCATCATCATATGGTTGCCATAGCTTCATTAAGATATATTAATTATGTTTTCCTGATTTAACCTAGAAGTAATTAAATCACACCCAAGAAATTCAGTGAGAGTTCTGTTTGTTTTTGTAATGCTCACTTAAGAAAAATAGTGACCTCCAACTACCATAGCAGCTTCGTTTGCTAATCCCTCGTTCAACACTTGTATCAAAGTGCATGCATGTTCACCTGTTAGGGGCTATCGGAGTAAGTGAGGAGAATGCTTCCTCCCCCTGGTGCTCACTGTTTGCTACTGCAGTTGATCACCGCTGAAGAGACCCAGACAGGAGCAGGACTTGTATGTTCACTGTTAATGGCGCCTGGGGAAGGTACATTTGAGGGCTTTTCATGTCATGTAGGAGCTCACTGTGTATCAGGTAAATGAATGAAGAGGAACACCCAAGCCAATAAAGGCCTACTGGAGAGAAAGCCTCATTAGCCCCTCCTTTGGGAACTCGTGGAGTGCTATCTGAGCCACACTGGCCATTTTCCCATCTCCTGATTTTGCCAGGCCACTACCTGCCTCAACACTTTCTTTTTACTAAAAAAAAACTCTTCCTGCTCCCCTTGACTCACTAAACCCACTGAATGGAGTTTAGCTGAAAGGGTCACTTTCACAGGGATCTCTAAATCAGATCAGCCCCATTTAATCATCTATCGTCACCTGATTCTTCTCTTTCAAGGCACTCATTATAATTGTACCTGAATTGTTTTTTAATGAGTGTTTGATCTGTTAAAATGTAAGCCTTGCAAGGGTCTGATTCATGTTTGCACCTCTGATTTCTATACTAAGTAGGATAGTATAGTAAACAAATGAATTCTGAATTGAAAATTCAACATTCTTAAATTTGACAACTCTTTTATTAAGATTTGCAGACACACCAAAGCCGGGTTTTTTATGAACTATAATTTCAAAGACAATCAGGCCAAAGGAGAGAAGCGAAAGTATGGAAAGCCTGAGATGGAATCAGGCTAGTATTCTTTTCATTCTGTTTCACCCAGGAGAAGTTGTATGCTAATGTCATTAAATGACAAAACAAGATTTCAGAAACTTTTCTCCTTGTGCAGAAACTTTTCTCCTTGTGCAAACTTTCTAACTATAGAAAGAGTAAGAATTATTTTCAAAGCACGCTTGCTTTTTCCTCCTTGTCTGTAGTACTGATCTGTCCTCCACAACTCCAAAAGCTTTTATTGTCCTTCCTGCACTTGGAACAGAAGCTTACGCACTAACTCAGTGCCCACTGCTTTGGGTGCCCACCACCAGTGCTTGGCAAGACTCCGCATAAGCACCTACAGTAAAATCTCTATCACCTTATACTGGAAATAATCAGTGATTTTGGTCTTCCTTTTACAGATGGAAGCAATAGGCAGAGATAAATCTGGAACCGTTGTACACTGTCACATGGAGCCTCAGTAGCAGACAGTCCTGGATCTTTTCCAGAGCATCCATGGAGGGAAATTCCCAGAACTCCAGGCCTCCTGGCAGTTTCCATGGCCTGCAACTGGTCACAGATCCTTATTTTCTTCTCATTGGCCAAAAGTGTAAGAAATACAGTTTATAGCTTTATAAGTGATTAGCATGAGAAAGAAAGGAAAGACCAGATGTTTGATTTTAAACACATTTTTGTTCTTGCTTGTTATGAGTTGAATGCTAACTTGAGAGTAGCTTTAAAGGTAGACTGCAGAGTGTTTTCCTTTAATGACTCAAACCTGTAATGAAAGCATTGCAGGGTAGTTGACATGGGACATAGGTGAACAAGAAGTCATACATGTGTGGTTAGTATTATTGCTCCACCCACTTAAAATAGAGGACCAAAGGAAAGGCTAAAAAGCAAAAGCCATATGTGGAGTCCATTGCTTAGCAGCATGTGGTTTTTCTCACTCCTTTATTTTCAACAAGGATTTACTGAAAATTGACAATGTGCTCATCTTGGTGGATACAACAAAGAATAAAATAAAGCCTCTGTTCTTCTGGGCTTTGCATTTTAGGGACCAGGAGCAGATAGAGGATAGAGGGAAACATAAAGTGTGGGGAAATAATCAAGATAATTTCAAACACTAAGTGTCATAGTAATGATAAAACAGGGCGATACAACAACGTGAGTGGAGGTGGAGACTGCAGCTTAGTTCTGTGCTGTCCAATACAGTGACCACTAGTACATATGGCTCTTAAGCATTAAAATGTGACTAGTCCAGCTGGGCATGGTGGGCCATGCCTGTAATGCCAGATTCTGGAAGGCTGAGACAGAAGGAGCACAAACTGAAGTCTAGCCCAAGCAACTTACAGATTTAATGAGACTCTGGGAATATAGCTCAGTGTGAAAGGCCTGAGTTCAGTTCTCAGCAGGAAGAAAAGAAGGAAAAAAAGAAAGAAAGAAAGAAAGAAAGAAAAGAAAGAGAGAAAGAGAGAAAGAAAGAAAGAAAGAAAGAAAGAAAGAAAAGTAAGTTCAAATGAAGATGTGTTTTAAGAGATGCACTGAATTTTTTTTTTTTTTTTTTTTTTTTTTGGTACTGGGGATCGAACTCACAACCTTGTGCTTGCCAGGTAGGCACTTAAGCCACTGAGCTAAATCCCTGGCCCAAGATGCATTGAATTTCAAATGCTTACTAAGGATATGACTAAAGATACAGCTTATAAACTACACTAACTCTTGAAATGATAATATTTTAGATCCATTAAACAAAAATACTATTAAAACTAATTTCATACCCATTGACAGACAACTAGATAAAGAATTGTATGCTTAATGGAACACTACTCAGCACTAAAAAGTGAACTGAGATATTTGTAGGAAAATGGATGCACCTGGGAAATACAATGTCATGTAAAATAAACCAGACACACAGCTTGAAGACTATATGTTATTTCTCATTTGAATGAGGAAGTACAAACTGAGAAAATGATAAAGGGTGGATAGAAAGGGACAAGGGGATGGATCTCTTGCAATAGGGAAGTGGTTCAAGGAAACAAGGCTAGAGGTGAGGAGAAGAAGAAGGGGAATGAAAGGAATAAAGATGTGCCATGTACAGGAATCCCAGCTAATGTAAACACTACTCCATTACATGAGCTATGACAAGTTATACCAACAAGCATAGAAAAGGGGATAGGGAAACCGAAGATAGAGAGGGTAGAGCAAAGGGTCTGGAGACAGTTTTTTAACAAAGAAACAAGCTGTAATATGCACATGCAACCATTCCTCAAGATGATTGTAAATTGCACAAACTGCAAACATGTACTAATAACATTTAATTATATAAAAAATTTATTTCACTTCTTTTTTAATGTGACTACTAGAAAATATAAAAGTACACAAATGGCTTATTGCGTGTATCTCACTGTGTATATCTTTGAGGCAACAGTGTCACCAAGGTGGGCCACATAATGAGGTGACAACACTTAGGAGGGACTGACCATATGACAGTCTTGGAGCAGAGAGGTGTAGACAAAGAGAACAGCAAGTGGAGAGAATCTGGGATGTGAGTTACAAACAGAAAGGCAGAGAGCGACCCTGTTGGGAAGAAGGCTGACAGCAGACAGTGGGAGACGAGGCAGGCCCCTGAGGTCAAGGCTTGCTTTGCTTATGCAGGGCTTCCTAAACCAGAGTCAGAGGTAGAATTTTATGTAAATACAGATTTTCCATAAAACCTCAGAGCAGATTTGCTTCTGTGCAGTTTCCCAGGCATGGTGCCAGAATATCAGTATTCAGCATAAAAACTCATCTGAAACATGCAATAGAACCCATTCAGCTTAGAATAGATCCATGCTAATGAAGGCTTCCACTGGAATATGCATCTATTAAACTCGTTTATTTTCATATACAGTAACAGTTGTGATGTTTATATATGGGTGCTTGTGTGTGTGTGTGTGAGTGTGTGAAAGAAGAACAAAGATTGACAGAATGTACTCACAGAAACCAAATAATTTCAGGCTCATCTTCATTTACTCATTTCAAGCTCAAACTCCGAGTGTACGTGTGTGTAGTCGGGAAAGGTAGGCAAACCCAAGCCTACTCAGAAAGTATGAGGTGTGGTCTGAAAGATAAATACTGAAATTTTCCTTTTTTACCCATGTGAGTCCACTATAGATAGATTTTCTACTGGGCTACTCCCAGGAAGAGGAAAATAAGCCAGATATATTCTTTTCTTTTTGCCCTTCAAGGTACACGGTTTTAAATTTTAATCTTCTAAAGATCAAGTATTTCTGATGCATTTTAGTTTCTATGATGAATTTCTTGCCATAAAATGACATTTTGAGTTTCACAAGTGTAAGTGGAAAACTTTTATTTTGAAATTTCAAAAGGAAACTGTCACTCACAATGCTAGGTAGCCCTTACACAAAAAGCCAATCCACACATGTCCTCACTAGATATACAGGGTCACTATGAGGGGCTTTGCCCAAATTTTTAGTGCAAAGGCATTGTCAATATCGGTGTCTACTCAAACTACGTCAACCCTGTCAGTCACAGAGGTCATCAATATCAGAACGTTGATGTACCTGGGTCACTGGAAACCAGCGAGCGGTAACAATGAATGGGGCCAGGGGAGTCTCCCAGGTGTAGTCCTTTTATTTAAGGTTTCTTAATCTCTGACATTACAGATGGGTGGGACACTGCTACTTTATCTAGTACAATGATTTCAAAGATGCTGCACTCATAAGCAGTTTAGAATCTAATCTAGAATCTAGAACCTTACCTTTGCTGATCGATGGTCCAACAAGTGAAAACTCCTGCATGGTGATATACTAAATGGATCCTAAAAGTGTATCACCAACTTAGTTTCTCAAAGCAAAACCTCTACTTCAGCAAAACACAAAAAACAAGCGACAGCCTAAATTAATTCTTGGCACATACCAGGTACTCAATAAATATTTATTGAATGTTAGAAAGTCTAAATGTTAATTAAGATTTTGGGTCACTTTGCTGTAAAATTAGTCAACAATGCAATAAGGAAGAGCTGAATCTTATTTTGACTTAGTCCCTTCTTCCGAATTAATTTCGTGGGGTAGCTGTGAATACAGGAACAGGGACGTACAAAAAAATAAAAATGCATATTATTTTCAAGAGATTCCAGGATCACAACCCTAACCCTTTCTATCCCTAACCCTTTCTAACCCTAACCCTTTCTAACCCTAACCCTTTCTGATAGGTTGACACTCATCATGGGCTTCACTACTCCTCAGAGTCTTTTCAGTCTGATTATGGAGCCTTAAGAGCTGAGTTTTCAGTACTTTGGAAGCTGGAGAAAGTAGGGTGGCCAAACCCACCCTTCTGCTCCAGTGAGCCTTCCAGACCACCAGCACGGTCTACACCATTCCTCTGAGCTCAGCAAACAAATTTGCAACTCCGCCTTTATGGGACCCAAGGGTTCTCAGCATAACAGTGAGCTCAACCGAAAATAAAAGACACTCATAACTTGTAACTAAGAAATTTGAAAACCAAGAACAAAAGTGAATGCAATTTTGAAAATGTGGGTGTATACAATAATTACCATTACTAAGCACAAAGCCTGCCGAGTAAGTTTTATGAAACCTATTTAAAATTTAATCAAATTGAGGTTCTTGGTAATTAAGGCACTTGGGAGGGCCAAAACATAACAAAGAAGGGAGCAGATTTTTGAGCGCAGGGTTGAGCTGCTGCTTCCTGACCATAGCGCACAATGGCATATTTCTGTGAAATAAAATCACAGCAGAACACCTCACCACTTTAGGGCTGTGAAAGCACTCATAGAATTTTCCAAACAATAAATTGCTTGCTAATTACATTATATACCCTCCTTTATTGTTATTGATATAAATTACATTAATTATACTTAGGAAAACAGCAATAATGAATAGGAAGAGATATACCAAGGAAAGACACTCACAGTGTAAGAATTCCTCCAGACCTACAAAAAGAAGATAAAGTATATGTTTGGTTTTGGCTTCATTTCTTAGCATGTCAGCCCTGAACTTTGTAGATGTCTTCACTTTACACTCAATAAGAATTCATAAAATCTGGTTAAACAACTTCTTTCCCAAACTAATTCATCTTTTATGTCCTTGCTCCTATGATTTTCACTTCTACTCCCACTGATGCAACTAGCACAGGAATCATAGCCCTATCTTTCCTTTCCAATAAAGTCAGGTAATTGCCCCACCTCACCAATCCTATTTCAGCAAAATTTGTGTCTAGATCCCATGTGTTTGGCTTTCATTACTTTCCTTGTTTCAGTTCTAATTCATATTTTCATTATTTCATGAATTAGAAAATTCTAACCCATACTAACATAAACATTAGGATTATTAATTATTTCATACAACCAATGTTTAAATGGAAGAGATTTGTGGGTTTGTCTACACCATCTGCTCCATAGCATCAACAAGAAATCAGGTTTCTTGTTGGATATAGGCTTTGCTACACATGAGCTCCTCTTAGCATAGCAAATTGATAACATGGCAGCTCCAAGCATCGCATGAAGGAAGCTAACTTCCAGCAGAAGAGACTGTCTCTTCCCAAGATGATCTTTTTCAAAAGAAGAAGTTATTTCCCACAAGGATGCCATATATATACTTTATGAAGATTTTTCTACAGTAGAGGCCTAATTATTATTATTAGTAATCTCAGTGATTAGAAGTGGGCTCTATGGACTCATCCTAAGATGAATTTATCCTCCAGATACATGAGACCTTCTCTTCTGAAGATCATGGTAAAAGGAGGAAGGAGGGAAATCGTGGAACAAAACCAGGATTCAGTGAGGAAAGAGCAATCAAGGACACAATGGCTAGCAAACCGACAACTAGTGAAATAGGCTGCATTTCTCCCCTGCCTGAGCTGTCAAAATAGGCTCCAAACTGTGCCCTAGAATTTAGAATTTCTCTGTGTTCGTCCATTCCATTAGGAATGGGCTCCTCTGGGGCCTAATGTTCATAAAGTGAAGCATCAAGTACACTCTTTCTGGCCTCCAAAATTCTTTACAGTGTATTCCAAATTCCCTTCTCTGAATGTCATCCCATCCAAGACACTTTCTCTCCAGAGTGTCATCTCTTTCCTTCCCCTTCTCAAATACCCATGTATATCCTGTCACCAAAGTGATTTTCCTAAAAAACAAAGATCTGTTGTATTTAAACTAATTTCTCACAGGATAAATTTTAAATTCTTTACCAAGTCATACAAAGCCTTTCACAAATTAGCCCCTACATGTCTTTGCAAGTAATTTCTCCGTTAACCTCCATTTCCACCCCCACCGCACCCCCACTCCAACCACACAGAAGGTCTTGCCATTCCCAAACCCATTACCCCCTTTGATGTCTCCATGCCTTGTCATGTGCTTACTCACTGCCTGGAATCTATTTCTCATCTTTTTTCCATCTGGTAAAATTCCACTCATCATTCAAAGCCCAGATCAAAGCTCATTTCCTTTATGAATGCTTTCCCAATTCCCCGGGCAGAACTAATGTCTTCCTCCCTAATTGCTTCCAAAGAGTTCTATTATACCAGTTAGCACATTGTATAGCAACAATTTGTTTACATACATATTCTCTACCAAGACATTTTCTATAACAGACTTTTATTATTACTGTTAGTATTTTAATATTTGCACTCTAGCTTCTGGTGCTGAACAAATTCTCAATCAAAGGCTGAGAATGAACTAGAATGACCACTGCATCATAACTTTTAATTGTACTTCAATGTCCAACTTGAATACCATCTTTCTAAGTCTTCTGATCCCTTTGCTGTTGAGTTTTTCTCATTCATTATAACTTTGATATTTGTAACTAAAGGCCTTCTATCACATCTTGTGCCTTCTTTACTCTGTTTTCCCTCCCCACAGCACAGCCTGTGGCCTCTTTCCTTAAGGCTTGATTTTTTATTTGTGCCTCTGAGCCCACGGGTACTGGCATTACTAGGTGGTACCAATTCTTACTATGATTTGTTAGTACAAGTTGAGATATTGTCAAGTGAGAACAGTCTTTCTCTTTCATCTCAGTTTTAGGGTCAGAATTATTTAGGGATTGTTAGTTGGGAAGACTAGGAAATCAGAAAAAGGTGAGAGAGAGAGAGAGAGAGAGAGAAAGAGAGAGAGAGAGAGAGAGAGAGAGAGAGAGAGAGAGAGAGAAAGAAAGAAGACCATCTAAGCAAGTATTATGCCAAATATTTCCAAACATCCAAGGCACAGGTGGAATGCTGTGCATATTTTGTAGTGAGCTCCATAAATTCTATAACAATGTTTACTTTAATATTTTAGACAGTAATTTTTTAAACACATAAACACTTGTGGTCACCTATATGATGATCCAGCCATGAGATTCCTTGCTTTCAATTCTAAATGATAAACACAAAAAAATTAAATAATGCTTTTTATCTTCTTTCTTTCCTTCAGAATCTATAAAAAGTTCAAATAATATTACCAGAAGTCATCTTGTGGGAGTGCATTTTCATGCTTCAACTTTCATTTTAATCATTCTGAGATTTTTCAAGTTCAAAATTTCACCTCTAAAAATATTTTTTAGATACTGTGTAAAGCAGCAGCAGCAAATCACCTCTGAAATTCTGGGA
This sequence comes from Dolichotis patagonum, assembly GCA_004027295.1. NCBI lineage: Eukaryota > Metazoa > Chordata > Mammalia > Rodentia > Caviidae > Dolichotis > Dolichotis patagonum. The sequence continues at coordinate 189,521 of PVJX010000477.1, read as the reverse complement.
ACAGAGAGATGCACAGAGAGTTCACTTCTGTGTTTCCGTAGTCTAGGAGAAGGCAGCACTGGGTGTTCAGTAGCATGTGATCAGAAGTCACAGCTGTGGAAGGAGTTGGGTGGCAGAGTAGGACTGGCAGAGGCAGATAGCAAAGCAAGGACAGTCTCTACCTCTGCTGTTCCAGAGTAACCTTGGAAATCAGAATTTCAGCCCACAGTGAGAAAATTAAGAATTAGCAGGGAGCTTCTTCCTTCCTTTCACAAAGTTTCCGTGTCCTTTTAATGGGAAACTTAGACCCAAGCCATTTGCTAGGCTCAGGGGAAATACATGCCTCTTAAATGCATAAAACGCTTTGCTTTTTAGCAGTCATGTAAGGACTCAGCAGATTGATACAGCCTCTGAAGAATTAAAAAGAATACATGTCCTTTTACGTAGCTAAAGTTCTTAGGGAGAGGGTACAGTCTGGAGGGAAGACAGCCAGTGCCCTGAAGTTTGCAGACTGGAAAGCAGGGAAGGTACAGAGGCAGGGCCTTTCGGAGTAGAAATCAGTAGGGCCAGAGACGCAGTAGGCCAGGTTAAGTAGAGCAGAGCAATGAAAAGTCTAGTCTTCCAAGCAGGCAGGAAGCAGACAGATCGGAGATGACTGCAACAGGGGGAAAAGCCAAAGCTGAAAGACTGGCGTTTTGGGTAGGAACTGGACAAGGTTGGGAAAGTGATTTGTGTGTGGCCAGGAAGGGTGAAAGAGCAGGGCGGAGCTCAGGGCTGGGAGGGCCTGAATGCAAAGCCTTGCACTAAGAAAATAAGACACAGACCCCCAAGAAGAGGCATGAGTATAGAACTCTCCCACTGAAAAATAACAATAAAAAAAAAAGACAAGCAAAAGTCCATTTGTTACAACTAGGGCAGGACTAGAAATTATGGAGATTCTCTAAATGGAAAGAAGTAGAAAAACAAAACCATTTCCTAAATGATCTTGAGTTTCTGAGGATTTTTTTTTCTTCTTTTCCAGTTGTATTTCTGGTCTCTTTCTTTAGTGTTAGAGCATGTCCTGGTATGTTAGTTTTATGCTGCTAGGACAAAACACTTGATACCTATAAACTAAAGGAGAGGTTTCCGTTTGCTTCCAGCTTCAGAGGTTTCCATGGATGACCAGTTGGCTCGAAGGAAGAAACATCAGGGCAGAAGAGCACTGCAAAGGAAAGCTGCTCCACTCAAGACAGCCAGGAAGTAAAATCATGGGAAGAGCCCAAAAGCGGGGAAAAGGCAACGGACCAGACACAGTTCCCAGTGTCACCTGCTGTAACCCACTCAGCCACACTCAGAAGCATTTTACCCCTTCTTAGCCATCTCCCAAGTCAAACAAGTTGACAATCAATGCTAACCAACACAAATTCACCCCTTAGCAACTTGACACCCAACACATCTCCTTAAACCATACTTAATCTCTAAACAGAGACAGTAACAAGGTCACTTAACAAGACATTACTCTCTGAGAACAACTAAAAACACACTAATTATTTCCCCCAAATCTCAACAGTTCCAGCATCACTCAAAATTCCAACTTTACAGTTTCTTCTAAGACACAAGGCAAACTGTTAGCTGTAAACCCCTAAAAATTCAAAAAGCAAATTATATGCTCCCTGTCTTGGTTATTTTTATCTCTTTGCTGGGACAAAATACCCAACACTCAAAATTAAGGATGGAAAATTTTATTTAACTCACAGTTTATGGAGGTTTCAGTCCATAATCTGCTGACTCCAAAGCAGGGTACATGGCACAGGGCCAACACAGGGGTGGCAGAATACAGCAAAAACTGCAACAGCAAAAGGGTGGGAGAAGAACAAGCTTCTTTTCTTTCCTTATATTATAAGCAGGCTAACACCACCACCCTTCCCCAGGGCAGGTATAGCACTCACATCTTGTCTGCTCTCCTCTTGCACAGGATGAGAATGTTTACGAAGTAAGGACGTTGCCCACCCCCACCCCAGTCCCTTAGTTAAACTTCTAAACTTTTCAAGTTGATACAGTGTATCAACCATTACACTCCCAAAATACAATCTCACAGAGTAAACATTCCCCTTCTGAAAGAGAGGAATACAGAAACAGAAAGTTACTTGACCAGAACAAGGAAACCTAACAGGGTAAACGTTTAATCTTACAATTCTGTGTCAGGCACATGGTGAAATAATGTGAGCTCCGTAGTACCTGGGCAATCTGATCTCAAGGCCCTGTTAGTTGTAGCCCACATAGCCTCTCTCTTGGGCTGGCTCTGCTCACTGCCTGTGGCTTTTCACAGCAGATACTCCACATTCCTGGTGCTTCCAATTTTCTGCAGTTTTTACTGCAATTTCATATTCAGTTCTGAAGCTTCATGTATCACCCTGTCAGCAGTTCCTGGAGCTTCATATATCACCCTGTCATATACTTCCTGGGGTCCCAGACCTTCTAAAGTCTGAGTGAAGGCCTTCATTACCCTATAACTTCTGCATTCTGCATCCCTGAAAAACCAGCATCCCATGGGTGAAGCCAAGGTCCGCCATCAGTGTGAACAGTAGGCTTAGACCATGGCTGAAAAGGCCTCTGAGTGACTGGGTAGCAAAATATGGGGACATGCTTCCTAGGTGGTACTGCGTGAATGGGGTGCCCTTGGACTCTTTTTTCCAAGAAAAATCTTTCAACATAATTTACATTTTTACACCATTAAACCTCTGAAGGATGGGATCTTGCTGATTCCTGAGACATCCCCAAGGCATTTTAATTTTTGTCTCAGTGGAAAGTAGTTTATTTCATTTTTAAAGAAGAAAAGTTGGTTCATGGTTTCAGTCCATGGTGGTTGGCTCCAAGGCAGAAACATGGTAGAAGGTCATGTTTACTTCATGCAGTATTTAACTCAAGGCCATCTGGATGCAGAAAGCAAGGGAAGAGCCAGAGACTGGGGAAAGGATTTGAGATATAGTTCCCAAGGTCATACTCTTATGACCCACTCAGACATAAGCAAAGTGTGCTTCACTAACTCTCAAGCATTTCTCAAACCAATCAAACTAGCAATCAAAATTAAGCACCATGCCTGGAACGGTTGACAATCCTTTGCCATCAATTAGCAATTTAAGAACAGGACACTGAACAGATTTCTGTGTAAGAAAAAAGAATATCAACTGAGACCAGTATAAAACAATCAAGACTGGAGCCAAATACTTTAGCTGACACTCACAAATATGACAATATGGAAATATCTTCTTAGGTACATTCATTATCTTCAGAGATGAATCTTTTGTCTTTTGCCTGAGAAGTAAATATCTGAAAGATAAAAGTGGAGTGGAAGAAGTTGAAGGTCCCTATCAATTGCAATACAGATTTTTTTCTCCATCATCAGCCCAGCATCTCAATCTACCTTCTCAGCACCTACATGTCTGAAATTTGTTCCATTTAATGTTGTTTAATAATAAGTCTTAGGGCCAATGCAAGCTATGTGGGGCCCAGGAGGAGAAACAAGCCAATTTTCCCTTCCCAAAAGTTGGTGGAAGACATGCTGGGCCTGGGAGGAGTAGCAAGAAGCCAATTCACCTTTCCTGTGAGCCAGCCAGAGCTAGGAGTGGGAGACAAGAACACAACACACACACACACACACACACACACACACACACACACACACCCTACACAACCAGCTGATTCGCAGGATGGGCTGAGTTGATAGCAACTGAGGTATGAAAACAATTTAATGCTTGAATTCTTTGATTGACTTTGCAGGCCTAAGGATGCTACGTAGCCTGAGCATCTATTAAGAGAATAACAATATGCAATATAGAAAATATGGGGGATTTCCTTCTGTCTTGTTTTTGAAAACCAGTACTGCTCTCATTGTTTTACTTTGCTCCATTTTGTTGTTTTGTTTTATTCAGTATTTTGTTTTGATTGGTTTTATTCTACTCTTGTTTGATTTTGTTATGTCTGATGGTGTAGGCAGCAATTTCGAAGATCACAAGAGGCATTCTGTTAGCCATTGCTGATTTCCTATTATCTTGTTTTGAAATTCTATATCCTTTTAACTGTTTTGTCTTGATTGGCTTTATTCTGTTTTATTTGGTTTGGTTTTATTTTCTTTAAAATAAACTTTCTTTGTTTTGATAGGTTTTATTCGGCTTTGTTTTGTTTGATTTTATTATGTCTGATGGTATGGACAGCTATCTTGAAGAAAGCAGGGGATGCTACGGGAGCCATTATTGATTTTCTATTATCTCGTTTTGAAGACCTGTATCACTTTCATTGTTCTGTTCTGATTAGCTTTATTCTGTTTTGTTTGGTTTGATCTTATTCTCTTTAAAATAAAAAAAAATCTTACATTTCTGGCCTTTTTTAGGGTGTGTGTTAATTATTTTAGTGCCAAAAGATATCTAAGGTTTGTTACTTAATAGCATAATGCACAACAACTTCTTTTTTTTACACTTTTATTTAAAGAGAAAAAAACAAAATAAAACAAAACAGAATAAAGGGTAGCGACAATACAGTATTCCAAGGAAAAAAGGAAAAGAACAACAACAATAAAACCTAAAAAATTATTACTTGACAAATTACATACTGACTTCTCGGAAATAGTTGTTCAAATTACAAAGTTAAAACATGTAAAGTAGACATTCAAACAGTGAGACTATTAACAGTTCTGCTCCATGATCTGACAAAAACAGCAATATGGTCATCCATCTTACCCACTCAAATATACATGCAATTATATCAAAAGGGTAAAATTAAACACAATAAAACAAAGCAAAACAGATCATAAGAAAGCGATGTAAGAGACAAAAATTTCAAAACTAGACAATCGGAGATACTCACTCTCTATCATATTGACTCTTGTATTCTTCCAAATAGTTGTCCAGATTGTCACATACAGGGAATTCACATGAAACAACCTAGTATGGAATTGATCTGAGCAGGATGAGGAGGGTATTTCAGGTCTTCAAGACCAGACATTAGGGAAGCCAAGAATGGCTGGCATAGTGCCTCTCATTCTCCTCAAAACAGCTGTCCATACCTTCATGTGTGCTGAACTTAAACAAGGCAAAGCAAGCTAAGATCACTTTGAACAAAAAGTGATAGTTTTGCTGGATTACACATCATGACATTATGGAATCGAACTGGGTATTGTAGTGTCTCTTTTTATTCAAAGTAGTTGTTCATTTCAACATGTGTTATATAGTTGGTTCTTGTAAACTGTTTATAAGCTCTACACATGCATGAGTCTCTACATGTATATCTATCATTTCTGTATTAGCAGGAAAAACAAAACAAAGCAAGATAAAACAAAACAATTCCTAGAAAACCATGAGGCAGAAAAGTCACATAAAACCTCAATACAAGGTGATCTACAACAGTTACCATGGTGCCTCAGCAGTATATAACAACATAAATAAAAACGAAGCATTCAAGACATTATAAGACTTCAAAAGCAAGTAATAATCAAACCAGAGTGGGCATCTTGGTGAATCTTGTCATCTTCAGTGTAGTTGCCTATACACTTAGACTTGATGCTATCCATCATAACAGATTTAAATAAAATTAGTCAATACAAAGTAGCAATCTAACAAACCAGATTCAAATAAGATCAGTCATAATAAGACAGTGTAAGTTATACATGGCTTCAGATTAAGATGATAGGAAATTAAAGATGCTTACCATAATATGTCCTCTTATTTTGGGGATAGCTGACCATGTCCTCAAGTCTGGTGTAAGTAGACAAACTGGAACAGCATGTAATCTATCCAAGCAGAGTGGTGAGAATAATGTAGATTTTAAATCTCGTTACCCATTAACAATATCCTCTGCCTCCCTTTTTTAGACAATTCCTCCCTTTCACTCCCATGGGGTGCACTGCTTGTTTTGGGTCCCATTGCCTCCCTATATAGAGCAGCTCAATGGACCCTATCTCCTGATCTACTCTGCCTGTGTTTCTCTCTGTTAGTATTTCGAGGCCCTCTATACTAAAGGTTATAGCCAATCTTCTCTGCCTCATTTCTGCTATTCTATTTTTCTGCCATTGATAGTCTATTTTTCTCTTTCACTTCACTGTCTGCCTCGTTCACTGAGGCCTCTCTGCCACTGTTCCTGAAATGCTCGTATTCTTGTTCTCTCTCCCTAGAATGTCCTTCAGTATTTTTTGTAGGGTTGGACTGGTGGTCACAAATTCTCCTAG
>PVJX010000477.1:0-183243 GCA_004027295.1 Dolichotis patagonum | reverse complement strand
CCTGGAGACTGTTCTCCTTCAGCACTTGAATTACTTTACTCCAAGCTCTTCTTGACCTGATGGTCTGTGTCGAGAAGTCTGTCGTAATTTTGATGGATTTTCCTTTATAGGTGATCTGTTTCTTTTCTCTGATGGCTTTTAATATTCTGTTCTTATATTGAATTTCTGGGATCTTGATTATTATGTCTCTGGGTGTAGCTCTGTTTGGGTTGTAGGTGGCTGGAGTTCTGTATGCTTCATACCTCTGCATATCATTTCTTTTTTCTACGCTTGGGAAATTTTCCTTAATAATTTCTGTGAATAGCCTTTGTAATTCCTATGGTTTGATTCCTGCTTCTTCATTCACATACTTTATTCTTAAGTTATAGATCCTCTTGTCATCTTCCAGTCTTTGTATCTTTACTGCCTGCTCCCTTGTTATTTTTAAGAGATCTTCCCTTTCATGACCCCACATTGCAAGCCTGTGTTCAATTTTTGATAGTCTCTCTTTGGTTTCTTTCAAGCAGTTTTTCCAGCTTTGTAGGGAGTCTTTAGTTTCCTGATAATCCCTTTGAATCTGCTTCATGAATTCTAGGTTTTTTCTGAATTCTTCATTAAATTTTTCTCTCCATTTGTGTTCCTCCATTCTTCTGTCTGTGTCTTCTAGAGAGGTGCCCAGCCCTTCTTTTATTAATCTACTTATCTCTTGTTTAATTTGAATTAATATTTCAGTTTTGGTCCTGCTTCCGAGGTCCTGAAGATATCTCTTTATGTCCGCTAACGCTGTGTTTGATGTTGCATTTTTGCTGCCCTCAATCTCTTTTGTATTTACCTCTCTTGGATCAATGTTCTCAGGGTTGGGGGCTGGGAGTTTTTTCTTATTTCTCCCTTTCGTCATGGTTTTGGTTCCTTCCATACAAGTGTATAGTGTAATTCCCAGACCCTTTTCTTGGTGGTTAAGGCTCCTCTAGAGGGCACAGGCTAGGAGCTTTAGCCCTCTTCAATAGGTTATCAGAGATTAGAGCTCACCCACGGGCAGTGTGCACTAGCTCCTCCCTTCTGGGCCAGTCAACCTTTGCAGGCCTTCACTGCGTCAGTGTACACTGATCTCAGGGAAGTAACTGGGTCCCCACCAGGGGCGTGGCCTAGTCCAAGCAGATTCCACCAATCTGCTCGGCGAGGGGAACAACCAGCTGAAGCCACTTCCTTATGGAGTTAGGGCTGTCCTGCCCAAATCCAACATGTCGTCCAGTTTCCCCTTTCCCGTGGGAGGGTCTTATTCCCATCACTCACCACGTCCCCGAGAACTGCTGGGCTCCCTGACCTCTGACTTCAGCGTGTCTGCAGTGGGAATTCACGGTGCCTCTGGGTGGGTCATGTGCGGAGTTGGTCCGGGCGAGCTGCACGCAGGGCTGCTCAGCTCCGCGCTCTGGCGGCTCAAGCCAGTCGCTTTGGCGCAGATCGCTTGTTCAGGTCGGGCAGGAATTCAGGCAGCTCAAGGAGGGTGCCGTGCTCGCTGATCTTATCTTCACTAGTAGTAGCCCCAGGACCTCATATTCGAGCAGTTTTTTGCACTTTAGTTTCTTCATGGGTTGTGAGAGTCCATCTCTCTCTGTTTGGGTCTCTGCAGTGTGTTTTATTCTGGCATTTGAGCTGTCTCTCTCAGAGAGGGTCTCTCTCCTGCTACCTACCAGTCCACCATCTTGTCTTCTCCCCCACAACCACTTCTTTAAGATCTCATTCTCCATAGAACTCTGTATGAGCAGCATGCAGCTTCTTAGACGTTCTGTGATGGCAATAATTCACTTTCATTAGTACATCACTTTGGAGATCCTATAAGATACCCTGCTCTTCTCTGTTAAATCAATTATCCTTTTTGCGTCTCCTTTCCATCTCACAAAAAGGTTGAGATATTTCATCTTTTGCTTTTCTTTCCCTTGTTTAGTCTTTGAAGGCTTGTGAATTTTCTTTATTAGCATATTATTATTTGGCTAAGAAAGATTCAGGTATATATGTTTAATTTTAAAAAAAATCACTCTAGGCAACAATTGATGACATGAAAAAAATGAAACTCGCTACTTAGTATTTCCAGGATAGCCTTTCTGTACTGTAAAATTACACACATAGATATTTAGATAAGGTTATTGTAACAAGTTTTGATGGGCAGGAAAAATGATTCTTAATTATCTTACTGATTCATAGAGAACAGGAAAGATAGTACTCTAGAGACAAGTTATGGTGTTCATTTTACCACCAATTTGAATATAATGGGGGTAGAGTTTCTAAATAAACTATTGGTAAGAGTTGATCCAGACTTTTCTCTCAACTTTAGTCTTATCTGACTTATCAATCTAGCTCACCACCAACTGATGCATTGTGTTTCTTACTTTCAAATCATGTATTCTGGCTCAGAGAATGGGTAAGCAGTTTACCCATTCTCTGGTAATTACTCATATTAAGGTAGACCTATCTAACCACTTTGTTAATAAATGGTTCCCAAATGTCACTTGTGTCAGGCTATGGGTGAGTAACCTGGAGAGTTTAGAATAATAGATTTACAGATCCCATGCTCACGTTGAGAGGACCGAACCCAACAAGTGGAACCATTAAGGTCTCATAAGGTAATCCTGAGTTGTTATTGTAACATGGTCATTACACTGATTTATTTATTCTTATCTTGTCTGTGTCTATATTGCTCACCTGTAGCTATCTAGGTCATTAGGCATATGGATATACACAGCTGAATAGTCCATCTTGATTTTTGCAAATGATATTTTGCAAATGATATGGAATTAATAGAGTTTTATTTAAAGTCAGTAATATAAAATGAGGACAAATTGAGTTATCTATAGTATTGTAGAAATTAAGAAGAGACAGAGAAAACTAAAAAAAGATAAGGGGAGGTCTTATAAGGAGGATATCACTAGGTTGCACATTTTTAAAAATAAGTGACATTTCTATGGGAAGAAATGCGAACCATATTAGTAACATTTTTAGGCATTTGCCTAAAAATCAAAATTGTGTATAATACATACATGTTAACTTTGGCACAGTCTGTGTTGATGGGCATAAATAAATATTTTAAATTAAGTATCTTAAGTTTGTTGCACAGGCATAACAATATTTTTGTTAGGCTTAATTAATTTTAATGGTTTTTTGTCACTTGTTGGGTATTGAAATCTGTCAACAATAACACAATATTTGTCTACCTTGGAGAAGTTAGGAAATTATAAGGTATAGAAATGATAACTTGGAGAGCACTCAGTATTTCCTGGTCTGTATATTCTCTCAAACTTTCCCTCCTTTACAATTAATGTGTTCCAAATCTTTCTTGGGTGGAGATAGAACATGTTTTGTTTATATTTTAGTATCACTGGTCAGCAATGCTTCTTCACATAATAATGTGAAAACATCCTATATTTTTCTTTCTTTATAACTGTTTGTAGTTAAAATAGTTATAAAACCTTCCCTTTCCTTGAAATATTGCATTTCATCTCTTACATTGCTTTTCTAACTTTATGTCAATATGTCTTTGCTATTTCTTGGTTATTTTCACTTTCCTCATTAGTTTTAAAAACACTGTACTCTTTATATTTGCCTCAAGTTCTTCTTTCAGTTAAAGTACAAAATTAGGTTGGACTTTTTCCAGAACATTTTCAAAGAAAAATGTTAATGATAGTAGTATCTTGCACACTATATTATTTTTAAATGATTAAAAATGTTACAAAGCACTTATTTGTGCTCTGTGACATAAAAATAGATGCAAATTATTGCTACTCTAGAGAATCTGAGATGAGGATGAATCAATAAATGACAAATTGTGAGCAACAATAATTAATAAAGAATCATGATATAGGAAGTAAATTTTAGACATTAATCAAGAGAAAGTATTCAGAATATGCCTAGTTTCAGGACACATACACACAATCATGGCATCGTTACAGCATAAATATTCTTCTTTCTCTTTGACTTCACTTCAGCTATAATATTGCCTTTCTTTTTCTACATTTTCTACTGTCTGTTATTCTCATTTCTTGCACAATTCTCTTTTACCTCTCTTAATTGCAATCTTTTCTGCATTTAATAGAAAAGTTCTCTAGCCTCTTTTTCCTTACAGGGAGCACTTATTCTTCTCTAGGGATGGTCCTTGCCCTGTGACATTAAGGATGAAGAGTCCTCTCTTGGCTCCTAAACTGTCCTTTGAGTTACTCCTGCTGAGCTTTCCCTCAGTCAGCTGGAACCTTCACTGGAAGCCAACCAGAGGGGATACGTCCTTCAGAGAGACCATCCGCTCCTCATGAAAAACACGGAAAACTGATATCATAGGGTGGTGGAGAGAAAACTGGAAGTCAGAAGCAGTGAGTATATAGGCCCAGCTGTGTCATTAGCTATTTCTGTGGCTTTAGACCAAGTGGGGCATGAACTCTTATTTGTGAAACGTGGAGGTTTTTGGCAAGCTAAATGATGCATCTCCACTATGTCCACTTTCTAATCTCTGAAACCCATGAATATTCTTATTGACAAAAGGGACCTTATAGCAGTAATTAGGTTAAGGAACTTGAGACAGGAAGAATAACACCCTGGACTCACTGAGTGGGGCCAGTGTAATCACAGCTGTCCTTATAGATTCCTAAGTGATCAGAGACAGAGAAGGCAACATAACAATGACAAGAGGGATTAGAATGATGTAATGTGAGGATGTTACAGTGGCCATGGCCAACAAATATAGGATTTCGCTCTATGGTTCACAGTTACAGTCCCTGGTTGACTGACTGCAAGTCAGAAATGCCATGGCAGAAAGGCTGGGCAAAAGGAGAACTGCTCATGTTATTTGACCAGAAAGCAAAAAGAGAAGAAGGAAGGGAGGGAGGGAGACACACCTTGCCAAGTCATTCCCCCAGTGACCCACCTCTCAGACAGGCCACACTTCTTAAAGCAGGTTTAACCATAGCACCCCCATGATCAAAGGACCTTCCAAATGCCTGCCTCTAAGCATGTGAGAGTTTGGGGAGTCATGCTTGATATAATCATAATAAATGCCTACACATAGTCAATATTTATATTCCTTGAATTAAAATCACAGAAGACTAAGAAACTATTTCTTCTTGAAAATATTTATATCTTCATGCAGATTACTTCTATAGAAAAATTGCAAAAGAGAATGCTTTTGTAAGTGCTCCCACTTTTTTCTCCTTTTTTCCACAGTATTTTATGATAGAGTAAACTTCTTAGGCTTTCTCTTCTCCCTTATATGTCATAGAGAAGTATAAGACATTAAACACATCTTGCACAATTTTTTCCAGTAAGAAGATCAAAAGTTAACTTAGAAGCCTAAAGAGATTTGTTAAAACACCGTATGTTGCAATTTATAGGAAGGACATAATCCCTTCTGATTTACTGTCTTTCCATAATTCTTTCTATTCTTTGAAATTCAGGATTAAGCACATTTTAAGAACTTAGAAACTTTGAAAATGTCAAGCGTAATCATTGATAAGACCTCTTTACTCCCTTGATCCAAACCAAAGCCTAATAAACTAGAGCTTTTAGTGCCTGAACAAAGGCAGTTTTATTCTACCTGCTTAATATTAAACTATATTCCAGTCTGGATTCGATTATAGATAATCAAGAGGTAAAATCGGTTCACTCCAGAAATATCTCCAGCAATAGAACGCTGATTTTTCACTCAGTTCCTTAATCATAGGTGGTGCTTATGCCAAGCCTTTCATTTGGATAGCTAAGAGAGCTTAACTCTTAAATCCTTATGCTCTAAAAAAGGAGATATGAAGTGATGTTAGTGAGCCTCTGTTATTTTTCAGGCAGATAAATAGACTCAGAGGTTAAATTCTCTTTGTATATCAGTGGAGGAATCACAACGAGGATGAAATTGATGAAAAACATTTTTTTAAAATCACCATTTGCCCAATCTAACACATTCAGTTGAAAATCTCGACCTCGTTTGGACAGCGGTATATGAATTTATGCTAATGCACATTAGATTCTGTTGACAATGACAGTGGAGGATACACCACATAACAGCTGTTCAGATGCAGCAGCACTATAAATAATTTTATCTTTATAAACAGCAAGTGGCTGCTGGTTCTCCGTAGAATAAAAATGTGCTAATTCTTCTGTCAGGAAAAGACCATCTAAGGCATGCAACTAAGTGAAAGTAAATAAACCTCTCAGATTGATCCCAGGCCACACACATATGCTAATAATATCTTATGATTCTTAAGGACACAGACAGTGGTCCAGGGTACTGTTCTATCCTTTTTCCATGTTTAGGATCCAGGTCAAGACATCACAGCCTCGAGGTTAAGATTTGGGATTAATATATTTATACTGTTGCTCCCAATCCCCACTCAAAAAATTGCAACAATGCTGAAGTCTAAATATTTTTGGAAAAGGCCTAAGGAAAGAAGTATTTGTTTTAAAAAGAATTTGTAGTTTAAAAAGGACAGAATGAATTGTGGCCAGTTCAGAAAAAGCTGGCTAATTCAATGCTTTCTGTGTTAAATGACGTATATACGTTGTCTGCCAAAAAAGAAAAAGGTAACTTGTTGTACACAAATTTTCAGTAAAGATATAAAATTCTGAAATAATTATTATATTGCAATTTAATATCTTAAAAGGCACATTTAAGTAGGTTTTTGATCTGTATATTTCAAAGAGGGAAAAATGTAGGAAAAGGAAACTTGCAGGCTAGATTTTTGTTATTGGCAGAATTATCTGGTTATTGGCTGGTTTTCTAAAATAAGTGTTCCTTGATTCTATCCCTAATTATTCAGATGAATCAAATTTTAGAGAAAACAAGCAATTCATCTCAGACATCATCACGTCTGACCTGGTATAATCAGACATGTAATTTATAACAGGAAGTACATTTTAAACCTTCATAAAAAGCTCAAACCAAAACCAGTTCAATGTAAGCGTAAGCTCTGATTACATCATTTGGTCTGGGTGCCCTAGAACAATTTAAACTCTCTTAGTCTCAGTACTCTCATCAAAAGATGAGAATAACTGTACTTACTGCAATGCTAAATAAGATGAAAAGTGTCATCAATTCCACCATATGTTACCCCAAAAGTGACAGCCATTAGTAGTAGTTATGGGAAAGAAGCATTATTCATCCAATAGATATATAAAATATCATTCAGCATTTTAGAAATGCTTTAAGCATTGTTCTGTCATACATCCTGTGTATCATTTTTGCAGAGTGGCTGACTTTTTATCTAGTGGGTACTAAACAGATTATTTGTTAATTTGACTTCAGTGTAAATTTTCTTCAAAACATTTTTCAGCTTTCTTTAAAATTTCCATTTTCTGTGCTTCTTTCATTAATTTCACTGGTATCTTTTGAATTAATTTGCTAAAAAATGGCAGCTGAAGAATGAGGCTTTTGCCAAAAAAAAAAAAAAAGGAAAACACTAAAATCAAAAACCTTCTAACCATAGAAAACTAGATATAAAAAGCAAAGAAGCAGAAGTGGACAAAGCTGTCTTCAGAAGATCATTTGTGGCCACTGGGGACAATGTTGAGAAGGGAAGGAACAGGACATGGTGAGTGGCCACATCTGCAATAAGAAGTTGTGGAAAAAGTAGAATAAACTCACCATAAAGGAAGTCATAACATCAGTAGCAGAGCATGGCCTAGAACCCACGTCTTCTGACTTGCAGAGTATCTACTCAGGTAGCAACTCCTGCCCATACTGTAGTAAATTCCCTACCACACAGCTCCAGCCAAGAGCTCCAGAAAGTTCCTTCACTTTGCTAACTCTATTTCTCCATCTATGAATTGAGAGTGTTGGACTTGATGAACTCTCTCTAAAGTCATTTCCATAATTAATCGCCTCTGAGTATACAGTCTAACTATGAGTATATGAGTACTATAGTCTACTATAGTATATAGTAGTATGTAGTATATACTACTTGGTTACACTGATTTAAAAACCTCAGATTTTGACAGTGCTTCTCAAAACCTTTTGCAGTTATCACTCCAATTGACAGTCACAAGTAATTTGTAAACCATACATTTTTGAAGCCATTGTACAGATATGTGAAATAAATTGTGAAATCAAGCAAGTTGGCCCATGTTAGAAGATTTACTAACACAAAAAAATGCTCAAAAAAAGACTCTCATATAAAGGTTTCTCAAGTGTGTAGTTAATACTAAAAGTTCAAATGCATAATATAGAAGAAAAAAGTGCAAGTATGTAATACAATAGGTGGAAAGAAAAAATATGACACTGATTGAAACAAAAGCTAAAGGGCAGAAGCACTTTTGGGTATTGGAATTTGGAGTTTTTTTTAATTGATAATGAAGAAACAGGTGAAATAACAACTATTTTTCTCTTGTTTGTCTTTGAAAGAGAGCATCTTTAAACTAGAAAATAAGCAAGATTTTGAGATTTAAAAAATGAAGAAATCATAAATACATATTAAATCGACCTTATTTGTCCATGATCAGACTTTGGAAAGAGTTCACAATTTGATACAGAAGACAGTTTTAGTAATTTTTGCATTTACAGAAACAAAAGAGGTATTAAATGTCCACATGGTTCCCAAGATTTAGAAAATTTTCAGCTATTATTTCTCTAAATTAAAAGTTTCCTTTTTCTCCTCTCTTCCCCTTCTATGGCTTCCATAAAACACATACTTCTTTACAAAGTGTGCATACTTTCATGCTTTCTTCACTCTTCCATTTTTTTCTTCATTCATTCCTCTAACTGGCTAATTTTAAATGGCCTATATTCAAGTTCATTCATTCTTTCTTCTATAGAAGTAGATCATTGTATTATATATGGAAGTGTATACAATGTATAAATATTACTTCAATAAATCTAGAAAAAAATAGATTTAAAAAGTAAAGAAAGTAGGAAACATCTCAGACAGGCCTGAGGAAGTAGAATGTCAGCTGATGAAGACAGATGATAGTGATCAAAACCTCTAAACAAAGGCCTAACATGCTTCCCCGATAACTTTTACATTCTGTCCTCTATCCTTGGTAGATAAAAATTGACATCCATCTTCAGTTTAGTAAGTATCGTCCTAAGAATCTTTAAAACATTTTCATCCTTGCCAATAACCTTGTAAAGAAAATGAACTAGAATGGCAAGAACGGTTTTGAGTTCATATAATATACCTTGTGACTTAAAATTGGTTTCAACACTGACAGTTAGTAAACCAAAAAGAAAAAAAAAAAGAACTCTTGGTAACTGGGGAAAATAGTTCACCCTTAATCTAAGAAGATTAGAATAAAGACCCTGTTAGGTCTGAAACCTTGAATATACCCATGGTGAGGCTCTGCAATGAAAGAAAATAGCCTTTGTGTTTTAGTTTTCACTACACCCCATGCAACTAGGAAATAAACTTCCTACTTTTCCTAATTATATGAAGGCAATATTTCAAATTAACAAAACACTGAACAAGGAGTAATTTATGACAATTAGCCTGGGGAAAATGTATTTCTGGCTTGTTTCTCAGAATACCATAAGGTTTATGAATCCACACACAAATAGATTCTGAGCTCTTCTCTTGACCTTTAGGATTAAATAATATTTAGATTAGGGCCCTCACATGTATATTTCTATAATAAATATACAGCAAATTTTATTGGTTATACTAAAGTGATCCCCACAAAATATGAAGAACCTGATCTAGATGGAAGGAGTAATATTTCCAACAATGGCTGGAAGAGAAAAGAGAGTATGGACTTTGGTAGGTGGAGAGAGAGAAGATACAGGATAGTGGTATAAGGGAATATACCAAGAGTTACACAGGAATGCTGATTTGGGGAGTGTTGCTAGATAATGTCAGGGTAGGGTAAAATTCTAGTTGGCTCCTGAAGAATCCAGCTGTTAGGACAGATTTAAAGTGTCATAGAATGTCTTGATGAATGTCTTTATCATGGAAGTCAGTGGTTAAAGTACAGCAAATGCCCACATTTACTTGAAAATACCTTATATTTAGACAGCTGTTTAGGTTACTGTTAGAGGGCAGGACCAAGGACCAGGGATAAATTGTGTTAAGTCCATCTTGCTTCCTGTCTCCCAGATGTATAAGAAGTAAACTATTTAATAAGACATCTTTGTGGTCCCTTCTGATATGGGAGGTAACCAGTAAACTCACCTAACTAAGAATATCTTTCCTTCAGTGGCACAGAATTACCTGAAGCACATCAATATTCCCTGGTATGTGCGTAAGTGCCTCCTTACATCTCTGGGACTATAGGGAACTACTTAGGCCTCTTACTCCAGGATCCTTAGACCCAGTCAACTCCAATCCTCTGATCTCAACTAAGCCTGCTGGAAAGTAAGTGAGCTGCAGTAGAGTTACTGAGTGTATTAGTCAGTTTTCCATTCTATGATGAAATATCTGAGACTGGATACTTTATAAAGAAAAGAGGTTTGACTAGCTCATAGTTTTGGAAGTTAAGAAGTATGGCATACGTATCAGTGCAGCTCTGATGAGTGTCCTCTTGGCTGTATGCTACAGTGGATGGTAGCATGTTGGAAGCAGGTATGGAAGGGAGAGATACATGATAAGACCAGGAGCCAGAAAGACCAAAAAAGGGCCAGTCATGACAACCCACTTTTGAAGGAACACAAATGAGAATTACATCGATCTTTAATAAAAGTAGTGACCACAGTGACATAATGGCCTTACATTAGGCTTCATCTCCTAAAGCTCCCACACTACCTCCTACTACTACTGGGGACTAAGCTTCCACCACAAGAATCCTTGGAGGACAAACCACATGCTACATCCAAACTGCAGCATTCAGTAGCTCCTTCCCCACACACTGCAGCAGTCGCCACGGAGAAGTCCTGTTCCCTGGTCCCAGTATTTAGTGGGAGGCACTGCACAAGAAACTCTGCCTCCTATCTGCAGTACCTTAGTTTTGTTACAGCAGGAAGAGAGGCTAAGTTGATTATTCAGAGTGTGACATTTATGGGACATGTTTCTGCATGAAAAGTGACTTACCTCCCAGATGTTCCTTTCTTTCTTTTCTTTTTCCCTCCCTATGATCATCAAGCCTTTATGTGTCACAAGGACACCTGGGAAGAGCCTCCTTCCAGTTAGCAAAGATGGCTGCCCTCCCTTCCTTTCTAGCTCTACTTTTGTGTTGGGGCAAAGAGTGGGGTGGCTCAGCCCTTTGATGATTTTAGTTCCCAGAATACAGAATAAGAAGTTTCACTCTGGCCTAGGTACTATATTAGCCAACATGGTTTACCAGGAGCTGTGTGTTTCAGGGATTAAAGTGTGCTTGCCCAGGTTAATGACAAGCAAGGTGAATGTCTACTTGATTAGAAAGATATATCCATGTGTTCCACCAACCAGAAATACAGCGAGAAGCAGAATTTCTTGAAACTGGACAAGACAACATAAGCAGCTGAGGCCTCTGGTCTGGGGTTTTTGCCACCTACACAAACTTGAGTCTCGAGGTAAAAGGAAGAGAATTGCCAACAAAGTTCTAAGTGGATTAAGAAAGTCTCTATTTGCTGCCCTTGTCACTGATGACCCATGACTTTTATTTCCAGGAGCCTCTGAGATGTTCCCATGTTATAAAGAGCAAACTAAACGCAGCCCAAGGTGCCTTCCATCCCAAGTAGCACCCTCATCAGTGCTACCACCCCTCTGAGCATGCCATTTTCTCTTTCAAACAATAATAGACCATGTGAGGAAACAGAGAATTTGTGAAAAAAAGTCTGTCCCAACAAGACATTATAGTTAAATTACATTTTATGATTTTCAGTGAGTTTATAATTGTTCTACTCATTCAACATTACTGAATGCTCTATCGTCAGTTAACTTTCTGAGGTATTCTTCTGGGTACTATAGCCTGGGAATAAAATATTTTAGTGGACAGAAATTTTTCTAATCAAAGGCTTTCCCCAATTCTCTGTCACAGAGCATTATTCTCTCATCCTTCAATGTGCCCCTATACTCGTATGTTCCCAAACATACATGCCGATTGGCTTGCAATTCAGAACACCAGACAGGAAGAGGACGAGAGAAGACATAAGGTAATTAGTGAAAACTTTACCAATTGTATTTATTTGTCAGGTTTTCACAGGGCAGATTTGTGTTTTAAAAACTAAGCAATTGCTTCCAAGTGAAGCTTTCTTTACTGCCTTTTCATCCATAGACTGCTGTTAGAGGTATGGCTTATTTGGTTGGTCCAACTGTCAAATTTGGGTGCCTTTCTAATTTCTAAAAGAATGACAAGCTATACAGTTTGTTTTTGATCACATTTTTGCCACGTCAACCAGTGTATCCTTGGTTTTTCCTACTTACACAAATTCAGTTTCACTCCTTCTCTCATATGCATTTAATTGCATGGTCTGTGAAATGCCTCCTTTGAAAATTTATTGATACTTCTTTTATGAATTAGAGCATCATTTCTTAAATTTTCTTAAATGCTTCATTGTGATTGATAAGAATTTCTATATGCTAGATGTTGGATGCAGTGTTATATAAATTTTCATTAGATCTATTTATAAATTGTCTTATTCAAATTTTGTACATATTTAAAATTTCATTGTTGAAAAAATCAGTAGTTAGTAGAAAAGCATTCTACTGTGACAACAGTCATCCTTTTCATTTCCAACAGCTTTTGTATGTTATATTTTGAGCCTATGTAACTGGAGCACAAAAATTTTAAATTATCATTTTCTTCAAGTGATTCACTTTCATAGGTAAATAGAAACTTTGTAGAGCACTAGCACAACATGGGTAGAACCACTGTTTCTTACGTATTATGATTTAATGGAAACAGTCTTTACATTTTCAATTCAATTTGGTTTTTTATTTGTTTTATTAGAATAATAACCCCATGCTAGGAATGAGAATATTGCATCTCTGGGTAGCATTTTGAGATTTGAATCTTTCTGAACTCAAGGAAAGAAAACCAAGTTGGTTTGGTGGATAATAATTTAGATTCTGTATCTGATATTTATCAAGATCTTTTGTAAAATAAAAGAGACAGTACTAGGCCTCATTGTGGTGATAGTGCTTGTGGGATGATGAGGGGTCGTAGGAAATGGGAAGACAAATTAATTTTGATTTTGTTTCCTTTGCAGGGCCAGAAGGGAAATTAGTATATGATAATTCAATTTGAAGTATATTGCTTCAGGACTAGAATTACACATAGGATATTGAGGTAAAGCAGTCAAACAGACAGTTAAAATGTTGTAGAAATTTAGACAAAAATTAAAGGGAGATCATGAAATAAAAACCAAAATATTTCCTTTCACAATAGTCATTAGTAACAGTAATGAAAATAAGATCAATTTACAAAATGAGTTGGATATAGCCAGACTTGGTTTCCAGGAAGAATAATTCCAGCTACAACATGAAAGAAGGTCTGGAATTGCACTAGAGGTAAGATACCAGGTAATTAAAAATAATTGTTTGGAGGTGGCAAAGATCTAAATTCAGAAAATGCCCATGGGAATGAAATGTACTGGCTGAGTTTGAGATTCACTTTCAGCACGGTTCTAGTTTTAGCAATGAAAGCATTGAGAGGATAAGTGAAAGAAAAGGAAGTTTAAAACTGTTTCTAAGATTTTTGATATAGAAGACTACACAAGGTTCATCCTACTAACCAGCCTGGGTAAATCTCTGTTAGGATTTGTTTATTCCTTTTTCTTTCCTTTATACTTACATACTCCATTTCTCCTAGCTCTTGACAGGTTTCAAAGGTCTAAAATAGCATTGCTAGTAAGAAGAAAAAAAAAAATCACATGCCCTTTGTGGTACCTATAACTTCTAATCCACAAATAAATTTCCTGTAGTAGGTGAAAAGGAGATTTGATAAATCGTGTTCTGGGGCTGAGAGTAGTTCACTACCAACCAATGATCCTTTTCTTTAACTCCATTGCTCACTGTCTCATTAGCCTTTGTAACTTCTAAGTCTCTGCTTCTCTAAGTGGAAAATAATACAGCTAGCTCCATTTTAATCTATCCATCTCCATTCTAATCTCCCTGAAACAGATTTTGCAGCATTTTCCTAGGCTGAAAAGCTCAAGTCATTTCTCAGATTTCTTTATAGAGCTAATTCCTTCCAAGACGAGCCTTCCACCAAGCAGACGTAAGCACTTAAGGTGTGGAAGGCAAGGGTAAAAGAGCACAAGTCTAAGGCCCTTCCATCACCTCTGCTACTTATAGGAGCATCTTTACAATGGTGGCATTTGATTTGGGGTGCAGAAGCAACAATTATTGCAAAGGCCCTGTCATGGTTGAATTTCCTAAAACGAAGTGCTAACCACCAGTGTTGATGAATGTGACCTTATTTGGAAAAAGAGTCCTTTTAGTCAAGCTAAAACAAAGTCACTAGGATGGGGCTTTTAATTCACTTTGACTGACTCTTTTATAAAAAGGGGTAATTTAGGCACAGAGAAAGACAGACACACATAAGCATGAAATGTGAACATGAAAACGGAGATTGCAGTGATATATCTACAAGCCAAGGAAAAATCAGAGACTACTTCCAAACCACTGGAGGTTAAAAAAGAGAAGTATTGAACAGATTCTCCCTCACAGCCCTCACAAGGTACCAACCCTACTGATACCCTACTGATACTGGTTCCTTTCTTCCAAAACTGTGAGACAGTGGCCCGGAAGCAAGGCCACCAGATTGCTGTAGCTGCTGGTTTCAAACATGAGCCTAAAGAGAATTCTTTCTGTGGTTTGTTGGTCATTTCAGAACTTTGGAAATGGAATGGTCAATTCATCAGAAAGAAATAGCAGATGAGTATGGCAGACTTTGGGGGGCCTGCAGGGGAGAGACCCTGGCACCTCGGGACCTGCACTATGTGGTTGACTCAGGGTTCTGGGAGAACAGGGAGCTCCTCCTCTCTCTGGGGTGCAGCTGTGAGTGTGGCAGACTTTTGGCAGCCTGAAGGAGAGAGACCTTGGCACATCGAGACCTGCACTGTGTGGTTGACTCGGGGTGCCAGGAGAACAAGGAACTCCTCCCCTCTCTGGGGGGCCGCTGTGATCCTGCTGGCGTGTGGGCTGAGAATCAGACATCTCATGTTGTCCCCTCCCCTGTCCCTGTCCCCTCTCCCTTTCCCCCCTGCTTAACAAGTGGGAGCCAGTGAACTACACATCTTGTGAAAAGATTGGCTATGGTATTTAGTATGAGCTCCCCATATGCAAAGATAAGGACAACCATTTGGAAGAAAACAAGAGACAATATGACAGATAGTGAAGATCTCTGGTTGTCTAGCTTTGAAATTTATGCTTTCTTGTGTCCTGTTCTGTTCTGTTTTGTTGTGTTTAATTTTACTCCCTTTTAAAATAAATTTTAAAAAAAACCTGTGAGACAATACACTTCTGTTGTTCAAGACCTCCACTTTATATTATTTTGTTACAACAGCCCTGTAAAAATAATACAGGTCCATTGTTTGGTTCCTAGATCTATAAGTATTGACTGGCAGGGGGTGGGGAGAGAGTAACATCCATTCTGAGGGTGTGCATGATGGCACTGTTATAGTCAGGGTTTGCAAGGGAATAGATTTAACACAGGACACATAATTTATAAGATGATTTTGAATATTCACCAAAAAAGTCAAATGCAGAGGAGTGTGAGAGATCAGTCCATGCAGTAGAGACCCAAAGACTTCAGCTGAGGGCCTAGATCCACAACAGTGTTCTCCGTGAGACCAGCTGGAGGCCTAGAGCCCACAACAATGTCTCCTTAAAATAATTCTGTGTTGGGTGGTATTATTATCCCTTTTACAGATGGGCAGACAGTAGGTAAGTCTGCCAAAGAGGATGCAATAGGAATCACACCAAGACAGTCAAAGGCCAATGCCCACATTGTGACCCCTGCCTGCACCCTGTAGCTATGCTAAAGCTGTCACTATGCACCCCCTCATATCTCTTTAATGAAAGATTTTTGAGAACATAGTTCATTTTGAATCTTGTTAATCTTAGACACTTAAATAGTGCCTAAGGTAGACTTAGGAATCAAGTAATTCACCAAATGAACAAATGCAAGGAGTAAGAATATTCGAGATTAGGCAGAAAGAACACCTGGTGGTAAACACAGGTTGGTGGTGGTGACTTTGAGAAGCAGATGCTACTTTACTCAGGTTTTTGAGCTGGGACTTATTAAAATGTATGCACTGTAGAAAGAAAAAAATAGGCAATGGGAGAATTCTTATAGCTCTTAATGGAACTCTGAAGCAGAAAAGGAAATTCGCTGCTCTCTAATCTTTCCTATGTATGACATACTTGAGCTCACTTGGTATTTAGAGAGGTCACCACCAGGCCAGCAGGAAGAGAACAGTTTGACCAAAGCCTAGGGACAATTACGTAAGGAGTATATTCACTCCAACATATGATTAGCCACTCAAACGTTCCCTCTAGTTTAGTTTTATACATTTGATCTGCTCCTCCTTTGCAATCATCATAAAATCACACTAGTTCGTGACTCACTTTATTTCATTTGCTCACATTTCAGTGATGTTAGTTAACCTTGACTAATAGCTCTCTTCACTAGACTGACTCAGGACTTCCTAAAGGCAACCAGCTCACATAATGAATGGTAGAAAATAGAGACACAGAGTGTAATCTGGCTCACATATTCTAGAATTATGCTCTAACACCCTCTTATTTATTAGAGCTTTCTTCTGGGAAATGCTTTGATCAAGCATCGTAAGTCTTGAGTCCAAATCCTCAATTTTGGTCAGTTAGTCCCAAGGCAGCCACAGTCAATAATTGGCAACAGGGACAGAAAGGCAAGAAAAAGAAATAAGATATTTTCTTACTTTTTCTCTATTTTACAATAATCTGTATTATTACTTATATGACCTGAAATTACATATCTTTTTCCTGAAAAGGTTAAACACAGAATTACATACAACATAGAAACTTGACTCCTTGGAATCTACCCAAAAGAACTGAAAACAAACACACATATACATGAACATTTTGTTCCAATAGAAACAAATGCATGTACATGCATAGCAATGCTGTCCCAATAGCTAGAAAGATAAAAAAAAAAAAGGCCATCAATGGATGATAAATAGACAAACAAAATATTGTGGGGCACACAGGTAGTAGAAACTTATTCAGTGGTAAAGAAAAATGAATACTGAGATATGTTAAAACACAGATGAACCATGAAAATATTATGCTAAACAATAGAAGTCAGATATAAAAAGAAATAGCTATATTCTAAAGTAGTTTCATTTGTATGGAGATATTCAAAGCAGTAAACCTATAGAGACAGAAGCAAAGCAACGGTCTCAGGTAGCTGTGAGGAAGGGGAAATGAGGAATGTCTATTGAATGAATGCTTGACAGAGGTGATGGTGGCATGACACTACAATGACAAAGTGATGAAATTCAGTGTGGACCAGCTAAATTCTGGAAGTAATCATGTCTCTCTTAAGGCAGCCAAACACATCATCATCGAATTATTAATGCACACAAATGGATGAATGAGATTCCTACTGTTTTTACCTACAATCCAGCCAAACCACAGCTAAAGGAATGGAATTTCTTCAGTTTGGCAGAAAAAAAAATGAGTTCAGAGAGACAAAGCAATTTACTCAAGGTCACTAAAATATTCAGTTGCAAAACCAGGATTTACGTGTAGGAGCTCTTATTTCAAACCAAGAGCTCTTTCCTGCACGAAAGTCACTTCTCAAGACAATTTACAACAGAGGAACTCAACTGCCACAAATTTTTGGAAAAAGGTTTGGTCCTTTCGATTCTCCCCTAGGTTTTTAAATTACTGAGAGAGGTGGGTAGAAAACACCAAATGATAAATCAGAATAGGTTTCCTGAGATAAGATTTAATGGTACAGTTGCATGAACAAAGACCAGTAATTAACAATTTATTATTTTGAGAAATATGATCCTTGCATATAAAGACAACCCAAGAACAGCACCCTCCTCCACCAAATCTGAAGATGATGCAGTACTGAGTGCCAGCCTTTGCGAGTATACAACTTGTCCAGGCACGTAGGACCCAGGCTCAGAAAAGCCTTACATTTGTTTCAAAGCTCTGCTGTTGCTGTCTTACATTCTCAAATGTTTGTTAACAAGGCTCTACCTCTGCATTTTACACTAGACACCACAAATCATGTAACCAAAACTGCCAGTATGCAACTAATTTTAATCCTTATCTCGCCTATGTAGAAGAGTTATTAGGAAGGTCAAGTGGGGCCACTGTTGTGTATTTCTTTACAAAGGACTTTCACATAAAAGCTGTTCATCTTTAGTCAGTTGATGAGTGATTCTTTAGCTCCCCTTATTGCTTCTTTGTTAGGTGAGGAAAGCGATCACAGAAAGTTATCTGCAGAGACAGAGGCCATGTGTCCGTGAGGGCAGAGACCTGCCAGATCTCTGGACTCAGAAAGGGCTCTTTCCACAGCTGCTTAGTTGCCTGCGTCCTTCAGCAGAAAACGCCAGTGACATCTACCCAGGGAGCCCTCGCTTGCCTTCCACTCCCACTTGTTATCTATCGCGTCACCCTGTTTATATCCTTCATATCGTTGCCACAATCCATAATCACTTCTTTGATCATTTATTCTTTATATTTTAACTTCATTAGTATGTAAACACTACAAAGGAAGGAGCTTTTCTCAAGAGTGTGTGTTCCTATCAGTGGTCTACTTATATAGTAGTGGATGTTGGAGCTATTTCTTGATAAAGGAAGAAACGAATGAGTAAGTGAGAGCATATTCTTTTCCAATGGACTTGAGAAACTCCTTTCTTCACTAACTCTGAAGCACTGTGCTGTCCTTTGGTCATGTGGCCAATGGGTAGATTTCATTGGAATGTATTGGTTTACAAATGTTTAACTATCAACTTACTTATCTGCCTGCTCTGAAAATGAGATTCTAAGCAATTAAGGAAAATGGCTTTGGAATTTGTACTAAGCCAAATGTGCACATGGTACAGAATGTTCCCAAAAGCAATAAGATTCATGAATAAGGCAGACCACTTCCTGAACTTTATGGCCTGCTTTGCCTGGTGTTCTCTCTTGCCCACAGACCTTTTGCCTGCTGACCTGAATCTGGATTCTCTCCTCTTCCAAGTGACATACCAATTGAACTCCAAGAGAGTCACCTTTATCATGAATCTTGGCTGCCGGTTGAGCGCAACCATTTCCACCCACCCCATGCCTACAGGATTTCTACTTTATGAAAAGAATGTAATTAACACCATATACCACAGACTTCGCTGCCATTAGAGACAGACCCTGACCAAAGTAGTTTTATTCCATTCAGGCTGCTAGTGCTGGATCGCTCCAGATAGCCAAGCTGAGCCAACACTACCCAGCAGGAAGGCTGGGTTTATTTCACAGCAGGTAGGAATGTGCAGTTGCAGTACAAACAGAAAACTGCTTTGACCTTCCACGAGTTATGAGCTTGTCGTGCTTAATAAAATGAGGATCCATGAGGCTACTTGTTCCATACGCAAAAATTTTTTGATTAACACTCTGCAGAATCTACACAGAACACTATCCATGGGAACCAGCATCATTTTATAGACACATACACGCTCCTAGTGCATGTGCACACATTACCTAAATGCACTGTTATTTTAAAAAATTCAAATACTATGAAAATAAGTGTAATAAATACATATTTTTATCTATCTTATCTCACTCCTCTTTTTTAGAGGTATCTTAAAAATTTTAAACGATGTTTCTCTGAACATTTTGAAGTATGTTCTTTTGATATTCTTTGTGTATTTTAACAACATTTACAAAAAGTATTAATGAAAATATTTATTGAATTTAAATGCATCAGCTTTCACTTTTTTTTTTGTACCAGGGATCAAACTCAGGACCTTGCACTTGCCAGGCAGGCATTTATGCCGCTGAGCTAAACCCCCAGCCCAACTTTCACATTTTAACATTTCTGAAATTATGCCATCTTATACTGATGGCTTATTATTCAGTGAACACCAAATGTTTTACTGAACAGGTAAATACTTCATAATTTATGTGTTCTTCTAAAACTCACTTTGCAAGGGAGCCTAAATAAATTCTTTGCGTGATAGTATTCTTATCATATATTACTATGTGATATTTTTAAATGGTAAAATGTGTGATTGCAGCACTCATATCTTCAAGTTGCTTCTAAATTTATTCCTGACCCCTTACACAGAGCCATAAACATAATGGTCTGAGTCCTTTATAAAAGTTTTTGTGACAGGCAAGATAAAGAATTTGAGTCATATGACTGGGAGGATCCACATAACCTGTAATTAATATGCATGTAAAGTGCAAATGTCCCTTTTAATGCTGAGGGCAATGTGTGCCCCTTGACTTAGATACCAGTTTATGTATTCTTTAAGGCTATGAAGTTAGGAACGTTCTGCTCTGTTATACATACATACCCTATATGACAGTCTACAGTACTTCACATTTTTACAGATAGGAAATGAGGAAGTGAGATTTGCACTGACTCTGTCCCTGATTTGACTGTCTGCCTTTACATCTACTCCCTTCCCCAGTCCCATTTTCTGGGTAATGTACAACTATGATTTTCTGGAGTTAGTCCAAGAGCCAGAGCAGGAACTCAAGAAAACTCCAATCATGTAGAAGAGAAACCGAGAGAAGAGGACTCTGACCTGTATTCAACTTGGCTTTGAGACAGAATAGTCCTCTGAGATGTAAGTGAGCCCTGGACCCTCACGACGGGGGAGGGCTGCAAAGTTCGGGTGAGATCAAGGTTCCTTGGTACTTCTTGTGTGCAGGAAAAGACAAACTCCTCCACAGAGCAGCCGGCTCCACACCCAACACAGATCTCCTGGGACGGATGAATTCTGGATTTACTCTATCTTTGACATGAGAAGCTGGCAGGAACCCTAACTATGTCCAGAACATAGACTGCCCTTATCAGCTGATAACTGATCACTGGGCAGAAACACGTTTCTTCAGCTAGAGGCAGCCAGACAGATGCAATAGTGATTGATATTCTAATGGCCTAATAAGACAAATAATTCTTGCATTTTGAACCTGTGAGATGAGCCACCGTTCTTTCCATTCACCTCACAGAAAGAAGGTTCCCGCAATGGCTTTTGCCCAAATAGCCTCATCTACATCTATCACAAAATGGTTCAGGATTCTTGAATCTGCCACAAACATCTTAGCTATATTCTACTTCCAAAGAAAGCCCTATTCAACCTTCCTCTCACCACCTGCTCTGCTGTCAGCCAAGTCCCAGCTGTCATTATCCGGCACCCAGACCATGACAGTACCCTCCTGCTAGGTTCTTCACTTTCACTGTTACCCACCTGCCAGTCAACCAGAGTAATCTCTGAAAATTTAAATTTTCTTTTATCACCCTGCTTTACTCCGCTGTAAAAGTCTTCCATGGATCTACGTGGCACTTATCCCTTTTGTTTGTTTGTTTGTTTGGTATCAGGAATCACACTCAGGACCTTGCACTTGCCAGCAGGCACTTATGCCACTGGCCCCGTGTTACACTTAAATAAGCCCAAACTCCTTGTCTTGGCAGCAAATCTCTAGGCATCCACCTCTCCAGCATCTTATTCCCTCCGCTCTGTCCCTTATACATTATGTTCCAGACACTGACCTTGAACAAGCTGAGATCTTTCCTATGGGCTGAAAAACATTAACCTCTTTTCTGAGCATGACCCACTCCCTCGCATCCTGTTTACTAAAGACCCCTGCTGGTCACAGCTCTCCCTGAGCTCTGTCTAAAGCCTCCACGCCCATTGCTCTATCATATCATCTTGTTTATTTCCTCCTTAAAGGGCACATCTTATATACTGTAATTATCACACGTGTTAATCTGTTACTTTTCTGACTCACCTGAAAATTTACTTCTGAGACTGAAGAACTTTATTAGTTTTGCTGATGTTTCCCTGTTTCCTAAGTAGAACATTCCCTGGACCACTGAGTTACGTAGGCATTATGTATATATTGAAAATTAATAGAAAGTTCACCAGGGCTTCCTGAGCCAGCATGTTGGAAAAAGTTGAGTGAAAATAGACTAAGACAGCTCTCCACCATCCCGGTGCCCAACAGTGTCACAGGTCTGGAGTCCACTCTGATCTGTGCATCACAATCTCTAGGGGCAGCCTGAACATCCTTAGACGGGGAGCACCAAGTGTGATTCCGATGCATCTCTGTTAAAGGATGCCTGAGAAGAGCTTTTGCTTTGCAGTTGGCGTTACCTTTGCTCACGGAGAACTGCGGTGAGGTGATGACATGTGTTTAGGGTGTGCTTTCCCTATGCCGCCTCAGGACAAACAGCCGTGTTCACCTGGTCAGCGGGAGCAAAGTTCTCAGTAATGATGTTCTGCCCACAACTGAAACTTCCTTCCAGGGAAGTCTACCAGCCAGCTCCAACCAAAGGGCTTGAGTTTTTGTGGTTTACATGTGATTAATATGTTAACATTTTGTTTACTAAAGAATGCTAGCCACTACATACTTATGAAGTGCCTGGAATTTGCAATCTGCTAGACATTTTCCAATATGCTTTACATATATTTAGTCTTTTAACCCTCTCAACAACCCAGTAAGGTAGGCACTATTTTACTTAGTGATTTTACAGATATATATATATTTGTACCTTTATTTATATAAAAATCTATATGCTATAGAGAAAAAAACATATACTAACAGCTTTTCCTTGTTCTCTTTTTTAAAAAGAAAGCTCATTTTTAGTAGAAAGCCAGGTCTCTGAGAAGTAAAGAAAATGTTATGGACTTTTTTTAAAATAAATGAATGTGTCATTTACTGAAAGTTTTTTTCTTGTGACTATGGACACATCTAAAACCCCTGTCGCCTTCCAGATTTCTTGTTTTTTCTCACTTATGAAATCTCATAATGCTATATGTGTGGTAATGTTCTCTTTTTAATTGCCACTATTAATTATTTATAAATTATCTATTTTTTGATAAATCTTCACAAAAATATGCTATATTTATTACACTTTTAGAAGCAAGATTTTTAGATTCTCTTTTATGGCTTTGATTTCTACTTCATCAACTCCTGTCTTTTCAATTTCCTTGAAGTCACCCCCACAATTTTGAAATTGCATGCTTAGCTCATTTTTTATCCTTTCTTCTTTTTTAACATAAGATTTAAAGCTGTAAATTGATCTCTTAGCATAATGTTAGCTATAATTCTTAAGTTTCGGCATAATATTTTTGTCCCTGTTCATTTCCAACTTCCTCATTTTTATTAACTGGTTTTTGAATTGAAAGTGTGTTTTTAATTTTCTGAATGCTTAGAAAACTGAAACTTATCTAATTTAATTGAACTCATAAAAAATAGGTATGTTATCTTTCTTTCAAAAACTTTTCAGACTTTCTTTAAGGCCTAATATATCAAATTTTCAGAAACATCCAATGTGTATTTAAAAATGTAAGTTATGTTCCAATAACACTGCATAAGTCAATTTCTGTACCCCCTGAAAATGTTTTTCTGGCCTTCAAGGAATTCCCTTATTTTCTTGCCAATAAAAATTGCATTAAAAGAAGATTTTTAAGAAACACTTGTATCTGGAACTTTTACACACACTAACCTGGGAAAGAATCTTGCCTTTAGAAATGGAAAATCCCTATGAACTGAGGTGAATTATTTTCTTACTTCCTTATGCAATTTTATCTCTATTTACTCTTGATTATACTGTATTATAATTGAGTGTTCAGAAGTTTGCCTCCCACTTTTGATGTTAAACTATCGGAAGGCAATATTTGGATATTCTTTTTTTTTTTTTTTTGGGTACCGGGGATCGAACTCACGACCTTACGCTTGCCAGGCAGGCGCTTAAGCCACTGAGCTAAATCCCCAGCCTGGAAGGCAATATTTATGTCATGCTCACTTTGTAATTCCTCACTTGCCTAGATCACAATATTTTACTTACCTTCAATAGATGAAATCCCCCAACAGAAACTCCCAAATAAGTAAGCTCCTCAAGGCAGAGAACTTCCCGTCCGTCAGTGTAGAGCTAAACCTCATCTGATAAGGAGCATTTTTAAGGGCTCAAGGATTCCACTAATCCACCCCAGAAAAGTCACTTTTTCAAACTGAGTGCAGAAAATTTATATTATAAAATCTAAAGAACACATGTGAATCAGTCTTGGGAGCATCATTTAATTCTGTGATTTGCTGCTGAGCCAAAGAGTTCTTCCTGAAACAATCTAAATTGGTCCATCAAGTCCTTTTACTTAAACTCATTAAAAATGTATTTTGTATATTTATAGAAACAGTTATGATAAAATTGACACATAGAATTAAACTTCTAAGGCTCAGAAGTCCACATA
This sequence comes from Dolichotis patagonum, assembly GCA_004027295.1. Classification (NCBI taxonomy): domain Eukaryota; kingdom Metazoa; phylum Chordata; class Mammalia; order Rodentia; family Caviidae; genus Dolichotis; species Dolichotis patagonum. Next base: position 158,996 of record PVJX010000477.1, on the reverse strand, counting down.
ACAATATGAAATTGATGCATTTTTCCCCATAAGCCCTGCCAGGCATGTCAGAATCAGACAACTTGATTTGCCCTGCAGGTTTCTAAGAATGACTCAAGTTCAATGAAATACAATCTCCAGTTAGAGTGAAGAGTTATTGCTGGATTTCTACAAAAAATGGTTTAGCTCTCCTAACCTAGTTCCCTGGCAGGGAGGTGGGGTGGAATTTGATACCTCTTAGTCTTACCAACCTAGTATAATTATAAATGCCCTGTATAACTGATACCTAAAATTTGAATATTCTCCATCTACTCACAAGTACTAAACTCTGACTCCAAACACAGTGTTTTCTGTCCTCAGCAGTGGGTCTGTTATCTGTCATTTGTCTTCTTTGAGTTTTCATTACTCTTCTTGCAATAATATAAGAATTCTGAAGAACAAGGGCATCCTAAGTCAGAACCGAGGAACACTACCTCCACAATCAGGCCACACTTACTGGATATTTTCTGCAGTAAATGTGTCATACTGTTAATCGTACTGAATAATTGTGAAGAGCAAGAATCTATAAGCTTACTAATGAAAGTCATGAAGTATAAAATGCATGTCTGTTATTTAAAAAATGAGTAAATGAAATGCTAATGACTATTAATTTGCTTTGCTTTGCAATATCAGCTAAAATTACTGTTTCTAAAAGATTAAAGATTTTTATTTATGAGAACTGAGATAAAACTACAACCAGAAGAAGGAAAAAGGAAAAGAAGCACACAATGAAGACCGTAATCCATATTGAATCAGAAAGCTATGTTTACCTCATTTTCATAAAACTATGTAAAATGAATAGCTCCAAAATAGAGACAAAATATACTTTACATCAGATGAATTAATTTGTAGTAAACTTTTCTCTACAGTTATCCACATGAATATAATGGAAATATTTTCTGAGGATTTTTATTTCACTTATTGTTAGAGACATACTTCTCTTCCTGTCTCACATTTCTATGCCAAAACAGTTAAAATGCATTTTGGATTGTATTAGCCTTGATTTTTCTTCAAATTCTATTTTTAGGCTGGTTTCACATGATGCTAAATAACCTGAAATATTTATGGTTTGGTTTAGTTATCCTAACAGAAACTGGAGCTCTGCAATTCTGGGAATGATGAGAGAATCACTTTCCTTGATTTCCAAATGATTTTATTATGAAAATTAGAAAACCATTTCATAGTCTCTGTTTCAAGCATAAGTGCACTTCAGACTGTATTTCCAAATACATCCATTAAAAAGAAAAAAAAAATCTTCCTGCCAAAAGGAGTTGGTTGTATCCTCTGGCCCTGTTAGACTGCAAGGATAATTTGTCCTTCCTAAATTAGCAATCGTTCATACCCCTTCCAGCACATCTCCTTTGGTCTGTGGGAGTCTGTAGCAGATTCAGTTGCCTGTTAGAACTGCCTATGCTATTTGAATCAGCAAACCTGAGTTCCTGGTTTCCTGTAACACCACTTACCTCCTCCTGCCCACTAATAACATATGCTCAACAAATCTCTGGGAATGCATCACCCACAGTGTAAGATGGAGACAGCCCTAGGAAGAGGTGGTTTTGAGAACAGCACTTGATGGCTTCCTGACTTCATCTGGGTAGAATTTTTACTTTATTCCCAAAGAGGGTTTTCATCACCTGGTATCATCCATAGCAACCAGCAACACTGCAACAGCAGTGGACAAGGCGGCATGGTATGTACACGTTTGAGCAGTGGACAAGGACAATACACTTTATTATTTATTTAGTACCTGCGATTGAACTCATGACCTTGCACTTGCTGGGCAGGCATTTACACCACTGAGCTAAACCTCTAGCTAACAAGGACAATGCACCTTAAAAAGTCAAGGCATACACAGCTATGTGTCCTCCAGCAACTTGCTTTCCATTTCACTGCACCTGTTATTTTTGTTATGCAAAATATTATGAGTGCACCAAAGCCATTGTCAAAATATTTACACCAGGCAACAAAAACATGCTTAGGAAGTCAGTCAATAAACTTTGATTGGTTAATGACAGTTAGTCTGGGGTGCTGGGATACACAACTTCAACTGCTGGATTACTCAGGTAGAGTACTGAAGTGCATTCTCTTAAATGAAAAACAAATCATTAAAATTATGAAGACAAATCTTTAAAATCACTGCCACTCTCTGGCCCCGGCTCAGACACACCTATATTTGCATAGTGGCATTATGTAAAATATCAACTTCAGGGTGTTTTAAAATACATATATTTTGATTAAAGCCATCTGTTCAGTTGGTAACATTCTTTTTTATTACAAAATGTTAAATGTCTATTGCTTCATAATTTATATTTACTACAGTGGCATAGAAAAGAAACAATGTACAATGCAATTTTTAAAATTTTATTTCCACAGGCTTTTATCCACTCTCAAACGTGTACATACCATGCCGCCATACCTTGGAAGATATACATGTGTTTTTGTATGTGTACTAACGTACAAACAGGTATGTATGTATTTAGACATGTGGCTTGAGTTTTACCAAAGTGAAATTATGATTCTATATGATTATATAATATGATTCTATAATAATCTCCACCTTCTATGACACAGACATTCTAAGTTAGTACTTCCCCCTTTAACTGCATGACGTTTGACTAAGTGAATATGTCACTGTTTAACTCTTCTGATATTTAAATTATCTCCAGTTTCCCCCATTATAAGCAATGTTGCAGTGAACCAGTTTATTTTTCATCATAAGTATACTTAGCTTGGGAGTAATTATATTTTTTAACTCTGCCTGCCTTAGATAGCAAGTGCAAATTTCTTTAGTCAGCTACCAGACTGCTACAAAGCAGTGGAAATTACTTCTCGGACTGTCACTGATTCAGTTGTACTGAAAATCATAGCATAGCCTCCTTAGAGATCGTAACCACGCAGCTGACCACCTAATGTGAGCACACAAAGTCTGTCTCATGTGTGTTAAGCTTGTGCTTTCTTAACTTTGTTTCTGTTGTATTATAAAATATTCTCTCATAAAAAATCAAAACATAAGCTTTAAAAATTGCACAAGTGAAAAAAAATTGCTGCATTCATTTCTTCATTAGGATTGCATCTAGGCTATAGTGATAAAAGGGGATTTTGACCCACTTAGTTAAGTTCCAGAGGAATAAATTAATTGGAAATTTCCAACCATTTAATGAATGGAGCCTAAGAATTTGAATGCTCAACACAGGGACAGGAATCAAAGGTAGAATCCTACCTGCCCCTCTCCTTAGAAAGAAATGAACATTAGAATTATAGTTCATCTTGCTATTTCTGACTTTAAAATAAGCTAGTAAATTAACAATAAGACAACTGTTCTATTTGCTTTTTAGGGAAATATTTGCCATTTCCAACACTACATTCTGTGAAGATTACTTTGAGTTTATCCCTACCAGTTGCAATACTATATAACTTTATGAGCAGAGAAACCGAGTCTGCGTTCTAGGCCCAGGAAAGGCCGCCTGTATGAGGCTTCCAGGGTCTGCACTGTGTCATTTCTGCTTGTTACACCACTGCCTTGAGACATCACTGTGAGTCAAGCCTCCTTTCACAGCCGCTGAACAAATCCATCCCTGTCCCTTCCAGTCCTGAGACTGAGCTATTTTTCATTAAGCAGATTGGCCTTTATCTTGCTAAATGAAAGATAGTCTCTATACCCTTTTAGATATTTTTTTCCCACAGTCTCTCTCCTCCTGAGAAACTGAAAGATTTTCCTGAAATGATGCCCAGCTGATTCAGTCTTGACTGCTATTTCCCTGGAAGGGAAACCGTGGCTCAGAGATCCAAGCCATGGGTTCCTTTGCATCTGACAATACTTCAAATCCCAAGAATGTTTTTAAAGTATGACTACTGACACACACCAAGGCAGGGCGGTGGGGAGCATGGGAGGCCTGGGGAGGAGTCAGGGTTTTACTAATAACCGGATTCCAGTGGCGGGAGCCAGGCCAGCACAGGATGTGGGTGGGCACTGCACTCTGCAGGCTCAGCCCTCTGCCCGCCAGCACGCGGCCTGCGTTTCGGGGGATTACAAAGACCAGAAAAGTGGGAACCACAGCTCCTGGAGAGATCCTGAGAGTGGGAGGAAGACAGCAAGGAGGGAGTTCCTTGCAAAGCTCTTTTGGTTGCCTGATCTTCATTCTCTTCCTTCCTACCCCACTCAAATGCCTCACTCCCAAGCACAAAGGAGGTAAAGCGGTGAAACTAATCCACCACTCTCAACATCCTGGGTGGACTTTTTCAGGAAATGTCTGATTCTAACTGCTGCTGTCCTGCATCTCTGTTCTAGCACCTGCTTGCTTTTCATAGAGCGGAGAGCAAGTACTCTTTGTATGTGATGTGATTTGTTGTGATATCCTAGATATAAATTTACAGAGAATGGAAATTGTGTTATCTATACATTTTTATGGATTAACTCATGAACACAAAAATCAGTGAACAAGGAGAACAACATTGTGCCCTTCCTTGACTGGCATAAGCAAATTAGGTTCCCAGGTCATCAGACCAGGGTGAGAGGTCCGTGAACTCAGGGATGTAAAGGGCTCCATGTCGTCCTTCTGACCTCCTCTCTCCCCTCATAGCCTGCCCTTTCATGAGCTCGCACTTTCCCTTGCTTGCTCCTGTCTCTCCTGTCAGAGAGGGCCCGGGATGAGGCCAGGGTGATGTCTTCAGAACTCTGATCCCATGACCCCTCCTCAGAGTCCCTCTTCTGTGTCCTCATTGCACACGAGGGAGTGTCGATGCCCACTGAAGCACTCCCAAGCTCTCCACATGACCCCGACCCACCCACCTCATTACACTGTGCACACAGAGTTTCAGGACACACCAGGCTGTTTTCCTGCCTCCACTCTAACTCCCACAGCTGCCACCACCACCTGGGTGCCACCTTCTCCCAGCCACCTGGTGGACTTAGCAATATTTTCTTTTCCATCACACAGTTAGTTCCCACCTTGGGTGGAACAAATTCTCTCCCATGTGGTGCCCTCTCTTTTGCTCTCTGTTCCCGTTTCTATCATGCACCCATAAAGTCAGTCTCTCCTACTTGCTCATGCGCTGAGGATCCTGGAGGTAAAACCACTGAAACATGGGTCTTGCTTCCCAGGGCATCACTATAAAGCTATAAAGATGTGCACATGTGCAATAATATTTCACCTCATACTGTGCTAGCAAATATGGTTAATGTAGGATTAAGAACAATACAGAATAGAGAAGAGTGCTTGATTTTAACTGAAAGAACCATAGGCTAATATATTACTTACATCTAAATATTTTTCTGAGCAAATAAAGATGTTTTAAAATACATTTTATTTTTCTTGCCTTTGCATTTCCTTTCCTTTTCTAACACACACATGCAAATACATATCACATCACATTCCTGGGTTTCCTTTGAAATAGCAGCATCAAGAATTAGCCATATATGGGGCAGGGGATTTTGCTCAGCGGCATAAGGGCCTGCCAGGCAAGTATGAGGTGGCGAGTTTGGTACAAAAAACAAAAACAAAACAAAACAAAAAATGAATTAGCCACATATAGCGGGGCTATGGAGAAAAAGAAACCCTTCTACATTGTTGGTGGGAATGCAGACTGGTAAAACCACTATGAAAATCAGTGTGGAGATTCCTCAAAAAATTAAGATTAGAGGTCCCATTTGACCCAGCTATTCCTCTCCTGAATATTTTCCCAGAAGAACTGAAAACATCATACCACAGTGAGATATACGCACCCATGTTTGCTGCTGCACAATTTATAATAGCCAGATCTTAAAAACAACCTAAATGCCCATCAACTGGGGAATGGATATAAATGATGTGGTACTTTTATGCAGTGGAGTACTATTCAGCTATAAAGAAGGATAAACCAGAGGTTTTTATAGGTAAATGGATGCAACTGGAGACCACACTCATAAGTGAAATAAATCTGACTCACATTTGTAAACACCGTATTGTCTTATTGGTATAAGAGGCTGAAAGTAAATAAGATCCAAAACTTACAATACATATAGTGAAAGGGAAAGAAATTTTTCAAAGGGAAATCATATTATTTGATCAATTTTGCATGTCTGTGTCTGGTAACCTGAGCAACTATTTTGAAGATAACAATTTGCAATAAAATATCCATTGTTAAGTTTCTATCATCTTGTTTTGAAATCCTCTAACACTCTTGTTTTTATTTTTACTTTTGTTGTTATTGTTACTGATTTTGTTGTCAATTGGGTTTTTTATTCATTTATTTGATCACCCTCTGATTTTTCTGTGCTTTTTTTCTCTTTAAAATAAAAATATGAACAGTTAAAAAAAAAAAAGAATTAACCATATGGGGGCTGGTGGGAGGTTAGGGATTCAAGCAATTTGAAAATAATTTTTAAAGAAACTTCAGCCTTGGGGCTTCCACAGATAAAGGCATAGCAATCTGGTCAGAGAATAAAGTTTACTGTCATGTTTTACATCCTTCAAACATGACTTCTTAAGGTCTCAATCATGACATACCTTATCTGAATGTGAAATATATTTAAAGTCAATCTAGTGGAGAAACTTGTTCTTTGCAAAATTAGTTTTTTGCATACATGCTGTTCATAAATTAAAACAAATTATATTTATTTCATACCATAAAAGAAGCCTTTAAATATCCACATATAACTAACTTGATTTATTTATTCATTTATTTGGGACAGGGTTTCACTATGCAGTGGCCTTGAACTCACTTTATAGCCCTGGCTGTCCTTGAATTCACAGAAGCCCTCCTGCCTCAGCCTCCTGAGTACTGAGATTATAGGTATGTGTTACGACCAGCACAGCAGCCAAGCAACTCTCTTTTAGCCAGTGTTCTGGCTTAGAAGAAGGAACTGTGTCCTAGTTGTACACTTACATTTTGCTTCTATTTGTACTGTAGCAAAAGATAGCCTCCCTGTCTTACATGTCCAAATGACCAGCATAGCAGCTATGTACAAAGTACAAAGTGCACAGGGTCTGGGACATATTTGTCTCTATTTGTTGAAACCTTTAAAAATCAAGTTATTTAATAACCAAGGAAATATAAAGATCAGCTGTTCTATCACAGGACAAAGACAGGAACAAATACTGCAAGTGAGAGATAAAATAATGTCTATTCATCAGGGTATCTCCATCAGAAATCCTGACTGCATCACCGGGCTCTTTTGCTCTTACAAAGCCATCTTGTATGCATGTTAACCTCAGTAGTGTATGAGCCTTTTAATATTTATATAATATCAAGGACTTAACATAAGAAGCACTCTTGTCAAACAAAAATGATTCTGGGGCTTACCTCCTAGTTTGTAGAGCATCTCGCTAGTGAATTTTCTTATTCCATCTCCCTCCTGTGGTTGTCACTCTTTTATTTCTTTGTTTATTAGTATGAGTGTTATAAAATCTACAATATTATCTAAAAAGAAATTTCAAGGCTATCTATTGGTTTTTCTTCAGGGCAAAGATAATAAGAGTTGCCTAGTTATTTTGCTTCCTTAATAAAATTACAAATTGTTCTTAATGATTTTGGAAGGTTGAATTAATTTTTTTAATTGCTGTATACTTTGTGTATTTGATGGAACATGTGAGTGAGTAAAGAAGTAAAAAGGACCAAGATGTTATATGTATACATGCCAATTCCCAGTGATGAATGCACTTAGTATGCATCACAAATATAAACAAAAAAGAAAGAAAAACAATAATGAAATATTTCTCTGCTGTTTTATAGTACTTGACAAAAAATTTATAATGTCTAGTTGATAGAAATCTCTTGGAAAATTGGGCTGATCATTATCAAAAAGTACACTGAATTCAAGTTAATACACCAGGAGCTCAGAGACCTTATCTTTCCCCACTAAGTCTTCCCAGAAGTGAGTGACTGGAGAAGGACTCTATTTCTAGTACTAGAAGAAGGAGAAAGCAACAGGAAAATAAAAGATTATGCCTTTGAGACAGGGCGGGCCTTCCACCTAGCTGTCTAGTTGTTTTCTAAGTGCAGTTGACTTTGTTTGAAATAGGTCTATTTAAATATTCAGCTTTTTATTCATTTATTCATTCAATCCAGAGATTATAAATAGATAAATAAAAGGGAGAAGGAAAGTGAAAACTTAAAAAAAATATTTTTAAAGTCAGGAGAATGATTTTGAACATTTTTGTTTATCAGATGGTGTAACAAAAAAAGGAGGGGGAATACTAATTCATAGGCTCCCGGAGAGCTTTTGATATGTATTTGGAAGATCGGTTCACCTTTCCCCCTCCCAATTGCAGGGCCTTTTCAACCAAACATTCCTTGCATTAAACTTTGTCAGAGTTAATTGTGTCTGGGTACAAAGAAGCACTAGGAATAAAACTTGAACCTGGAAATTAGTTCATTACACAGCATTTTCAAGTATTTCAAATATTCATTCCTATTTTCTACTCCCTCCCCAGAACCACTTAAAGAATCTCTACTATTTGTCTCTTATAGGAATCTTTCTTGGAAATTTAAATTCCAAGTGAAATTGTCAGCTTGACTCATAATACATGTTTCCAAGTCTTCACAGCCTAATTCATGATCCTGGAAGGAATTTCAGAAACTATTTAAAATTAAAGAGAAACCCTAAAGACATATCTTACTTTCTTAAGTAAAGGGGCTCTGGCTTCCCTTTTGAGTCCTACAGATAATCACCACGTACCAAAGTGAAAATAATTTACGTGTTTCACCCAGTGAATAAAGAAGCCCGGGAGTGCTGTAATATCCCTGAGCAAGTACACCCCAGGGTCCAAGAATCACTTTGCAATTGATGGGCATTTTCTCATCTTACCTACTCAAGTCCATTGAAACATTGCGCCCATCTCTACAGCTGCTGTATCTTTTTTTTTTTTTTTTTTTTTGGTACTGGGGACCGAACTCACGACTGCGTGCTTGCAAGGCAGGCGCTTATGGCGCTGAGCTAAATCCCCAGCCTTTGCTGCTATATCTTATTCTATATTTCCATCTCCTCTCTCTCTCCTTCCCTCCCTTCCTCTCCCCTCACCACCACCCCTGCCATTTCTCAAATGTTTCCTGGAGTTGATTTCTTTTTCCCCAGATACTCAATAATTATCACAACATGCCCATGACTAAAAAAGGTACTGGCCAGCGCTGAGCACAACAAAACAACCATACATAAATAAGCATAACTGTATGTGGGTCTAGCAGTGAAGCTCTACTTAGATTAAGAGATGAAGGTTCAAGGTTCATGTTACCTCGCAGCGTATCCCTTAGGTACAAAATGCTAGGAATTTACTTCACTAACACAGTAACACTTAATGTTCTTGGCACAAATTTTCATAAAAGTTTGCTAATTCTAAGACTATGACCAATCAACAGCGGGGAACGCTGTGCCTGAAAAGCACCCCACCTGCTCTTGCCATTCTATTTTCTAATATACTCTGACTTGGGAGAATCAGCCCATGATCTCAAAGTCTCCAACTTGGACTTTGCTCCTCTGATGCAGCAAGTTCCAGTGGCCCAGTTTATGCCGGGTCAGCCCTTCTGTTAGCTCTGTCCCAGTTGATCTTTGGCTAACAGCATGGAGCTCTGGCTGTTTATTGAGACTGTGATTCCAACTCATGCAAAACCAGAACAGAGTTCTGAGACTGTAGCATGCTCTTGCCCTGACTCTGTATGTGATACAGTTTATCAGTTCGACCCAGGAGTGGAAGCCTCTTCTCATCTGTGTGTGTCTCCACGCTATCCTGTTGTGATTTTTCTTGTCCTTCAAAATCACCTTTTGCTGTATATTTTCTTTTGTTTCTGCAAGAGAAAGCTTATGACATTATACAGGTTGCCTCACAAACTGTCTTCTCACCATATCCCCAGCGCAGGTCACAGTGAGATTAAGATCTAAGTAGGTAATGAAAGTAAGAACCCATCCGGGACATAGTAGGCCCTGGATGGCTTTGGCTATTACTTTAACTGCTGTCTCACCAGTTGTTGTGTCTTCTCCACAAAAAGAAATAAGAAAAGCTCTAAACAAGGAAAATCAGATTCAATAATTAAATAACTCATTATTTGTGCATAATATTTGGGATAGAAGAAATCTCTTAATCATCCAACACATATATTTTTACTTTGTGTGGCATCTAGAAAAACATACTGATCTTTTTGCAAAATAAGAGCAATGCCTCATCAAAAGGATGGTCACCTCTTGAAGAGCATCTCATTGTGATGAAAGGAAGCTCAAGATGTGGCGCAACCCAAGAGATAAATAGAAGACAAGGTTTTGTACTGCTTGTCTAAAGGGGTAGTAAACAGGAATCCATCCACCCAACCTTCCACTGCTTACTTGAGACCCAGAGCATATGCAGTAGAGAATGCCACAGTATTCAATAAAATTTATACCATAAAAACCTGTAAGATGATTTGCTTGCACTGAACTCAAGCCTTTCAGAGCTAATTAGCCCTCATCAAGATCAAGTTTAAGACCTTGCAGTATTATGTCCCAAACTCAACTCTTGGCAGTCCAGACCTGAAAAGGGGACACGTAGGAGACCACAAATAAATTACTCACAAGGAGGAAGAGAATATGAAATAGATTCTTGCATCACAAGTGTTGCACTTCTCTCTTCGTTTCTGGAACTTTCAAAATCAGTGTGCAATGAAAGATTAATGATATTGGTGATGTAAGTTTTCTTCCTTCTTTAGGGAAATTGCCTTTCTCAGATTCATAGACTCTCAGCATGTGAAGAGAGCTATCAAGCCTCCACTCTAACGCATGAGTTACCTGTTTGTCCCATCCAAAAAACTAGGCCTGCTCTCAGCCAAAGCCATCATAGCAACAAAAACCAAACCTCATCACAACATTGTTCATTTCATTTTGGGACAAGTCAAATTGATAAAGGGTTCTAAATTTTATACAGTCCTAATTTTCTAGAAGCCCTAAGTGTTAAAAAGATTGCTTTTCAGTAAGTATGTAATTCAAAATTTGAAATTATCAATTGTAAAATAGGGAAACAAAATAAAGTTCTAAATATTCTCTTAGAGACCCTGGCATGGGGACCTGCACTGTGCAGTTGACTCGGGGTTGGGAGAAGAAGGAACTCGTCCCCTCTCTGGGGGGCCGCTGTGATCCTGCCGGCGTGTAGGCTGAGAATCAGACATCTCATGTCGTCCTGCCCCCCGCCCTGTATCCCCCCCTCCCCCTGCCCCCTGCTTAGCAAGTGGGAGCCAGTGAACTACACATCTTGTGAAAAGATTGGCTATGTTATTTAGTATGAGCTCTCCATATGCAAAGATAAGGACAACCATTTGGAAGAAAACAAGAGACCATGTGACAGATAGTGAAGATCTCTGGTTGTCTAGCGTTGAAATTTGTGCTTTCTTATGTCCCCTTCTATTCTGTTTTGTTGTGTTTAATTTTACCCCCTTTAAAATAAAATTAAAATAAATAAATAAATAAATAAATAAATTCTCTTAACAAAAATTCCATGTTTCATTGTTTAAATTTCAAATGTCAAAATTTTAAATTTCTTTTTGGATATCAGCACCCTTGTTTTGCTAGTGAGGAGTCCACCTTGGCCATTTTAAGTCTTCCATTCTTCAGAATAAATACTCTCTCTTCTTGTTACCATTCCTAGAATTAATAGTTTCCAGATTTTCACTGTTACTTCTAGTTTACTATTTTTTTTTCTTTCCACTTTCAGTATGCCCAGCTCAGCTAGAACTCAAATACTGACCATTTTCTTTGGAGATGACCTTTCAATAAATACCTTTCCAACTCTTGATGAGTCATTATTGCTTTATGGCACTGTTTTGAAAATGAGGTAGACACCCCCTTTGGATGGACACACCTTCTGTTCTTGCCCTCAGCCAGGTACCTGAATATGGGATATAACCTGCTTTGGTCGACCTGTTGGGCGACTTCTGATTACCTACCTCCCATGTTTGTGCTGGTAATTTTCTGGAAATAATGACAGCCTTTATCTCTCTCTCTCTCTTTCACTTTTTTTATCTTGTTAGAATTGGTCCATGTTCCATCCTGTCTAGCTATTTTGGGCTCCAACATATCTGCCCTCCCACCCAGCTGCAGAATCATTAAGACATCACGAGTTGCTTAATCTGCCAGCCTAGTGTCCTTATCAGGAGGAAGTGAGGTCTGGCATGGGAGTCTTTATTCATCTCACTCTGATTTAAATGATCGCCTCCTTCCTTTCTATCATCTCATAATGAAAATCTATTCCAAAGGTTTTTTTTCAGTATCAATATCAAATTTTCCATTGTGCAGTATGGGTAGTGTAAACGTCGTCCCTTTTCTGAAAGCCAACACATTTTCTGATCCGGGTCCAGCCTCAGGACACATCTCTGGGCTCCACAATTTCTCCACAATCACTGACAGCCATTTTCAGTTGAAACTGCAGTAAGCCAAGGGCAGAGGTCGCATGAAGTTTCATTTGAAGTAGCTTAACTGGAGATATTTACAAATAAAAGAATAATTACTGTGATACAGGGGTTTTTTTTCCTGCAAGGTACAAGTTCCATTTTTGAAAGGGGAAACAATTATATTCTTATTTAATGTAAGATTTTTAAAGTGCAAGAATAAAATTCCAGCAACTACTAAAACAGTGATTTTCAAGGAAGTACATAATTTTAAAATCCTTTCTGTTTTTGCCAGATTTTTTCCCTCTCATTTGAAACTCCAAGCTGCTAAAATATGTAATTGGTATCCCATTTTGTATATAAGCTAAATTTTCAGTATTGAAATCTATTTTATTTGTAATCTTACATAACCATGCAGATGTAATTATATAACTTTATTATCAGTGGATTATCTTTAAACTATATTTAACCGTTATCAAACAGTGGAATATGCTGAGGTCTTCAGTCTGAAGCTATATCGCTAAATGAAAAATCTAGTTTCAACTTAGCCTTGCTTTTAATTGGCACAGAGAACAACACAGAGTTACATTTTTTAGTTCTTTCAGATTAAGTATCATTGCTGAGTTTTATAACTAGACTCAGAGGACCTTTTACATAGCAAAATGATTTGCAAAGAAGTTTCAGTTTTTAGTGCCAATTTCCCCACAGTGCATGAATCTTTAGGGACAGCAGTAAGCAGTGTCAGCTCAGAAGTTTGGTGCCTGATTCAATGACTACCTCGCAAAGGCCAACAACTAAACAAGTTTTTGCCTTTATAAGGATATCATAAACAGTCTTCTTTTCGACAGGAAGTCAGGGCTTGCAAATACTATTTTAAAGTCTTAGGATATTAAATTGTACTCTACTCTTTATTCTTTAGATTTTCAGATGTCAGAGTCTACAACTATTGTCCAAGTGCAATAGAAACAAATCCGGAGACAGGAAGTCCAGTACCCACTCACAGGCACCTGCTGCAATTTAAATCAAAAAGAGTACTTGCAAGACAATGCATGGATGTAGAAAACATCAGTAAGTGTAGCCACTGGCCCTGCCTTAGCCCCTAACAGGGGCTTAAAACTCCACCAGTTGCATCCAGTACCTTAGGTGATTCTGGAAGCAGAGGAACAAATGGAAAAAAGGCAAAACAAAGAAGCTATAGGTAATAAGAAACAGGGCACATCCTTACAGGGAAAAAATATGAGTAAGGAAAGACAGACTTCTAGGAAATGGCCAGAGAATTATCACTTTCCTGCCTAAAATAATAGATTCCTTCTTGTGACACAACTTGAATCGTGAGGAGCATTTGTAACAGAAGGAAAAATGTACGTGATTCACTCTTTTTTTTTTGTTTTTTTAAATTTTATTTTAAAGTGAATAAAACAAAACAGAACAGAACAGAGCAAATCAGAACAAAACAATGCAAGCAACACAGTACTTCACAAGACAACCAGATATCAACAGTAGCTACCATAATGTCTCTTTTCTTTTAAATACTTGAGCATACCTTCACGCACAATAGTATCAAACATAACACTGAAATGAACAGGAAAACTGGATTTGAATTACTGAACTTGGAGACACAGTTGCCTGTGACTCTACTGAAAGCTATTTGGTTGCTTTTAGTATTGCAGCTTTCTCCTAACATACATAATTCAGTCTGGTTGGAAAACTGGTTAAGTAACAAATGGCAATGTACTTCTTCCTTCTACTCCTGATTAGGACCTTGTCACCTGGATATCAGAGGGTAATATATAATTTTTATTGTCTATCCAATATTCATCAGGTCCTGCTGCTCTGTCTGCTCCACATGGGACGATCCAATAAACACTTCCACTGGACCTTGAAGGACCAATGTTAACCCTGGTTTGAAGTGGAAGAAAACATTCTCTCTCTCTCCCTCTCTCTCTCTCTCTCTCTCTCTCTCTCTCTCTCTCTCTCTCAAAAACAATTCTTTAAGCGCCTATTAGGTTCAATAATAAACAGTTCAGTAAGTTAATAGGATCTGTAAGTCAATAGTGTTGACATGCAGGGGGATAAGATATAATACATGAAACACACAGCATGCTAACATATATAAGTGAAAACAGGAATGCGTCAGCTTTCTGTTTCTGTGCCAAAATAACCTCCCATAAATCAACTTAAAGGAAGAAAGATTTATTTTGGATTACAGTGCCAGAGGTTTCAAAACACTGTCAACTGGCACCAATATTTCTAGACCTAAAATAAGTAAATAAGTAGAAGGGCATGGTGGACCAGAGCTGTTCACTTCGCAGCAACTGGGACTGGGAGAGAGAGAGAGAGAGAGAGAGAGAGAGAGAGAGAGAGAGAGAGAAAGAAAGAGAGCCAAGGTCCCCACATACCTTTCAGTGGCGGCTCCCAGCCACTTATTTGCTTCAGGGAGGCCCCATCTTCTAAAGTTTCCGCCATCAGCCAGTAGCACTACCAAGCCTTCCGCACAGAAGCTTCTGGACGATATTTTAGATCCAACCCTAACAAAGTATGAATTCAACCATAATAAAATTAAGAAACTGAAACTAGATTTATCAAGAGGCATCTTAACTAGAATGGTAAGACAAACTACCAACTGAAAAGAAAAGTTTATATCCATATGAGCAGTACTTAAGTGCCTCACAATACAGGGCTTTAAAATTTTAAATTTTTTGTCAAGAGGGGTAGTACACACCAATAATTCCAGGACTTGAGAGGCTGAAGCAGGAGGATCACTGTGAATTCAAGGCCAGCCTGGGCTACATAGTAAGTTCAAGGCCAACCTGAATTACACAGCAAGACCTTGTCTCAAAATACCAAAAATAAATTTATTTATTTGTTAATTTAATTTTAATTTTTTAAAAAAATTTATAACTTGATAGGGAAAATAGAAATCAAATTGATTTCATCTGCATTTCTTTTATTACTAGAGACTGATCTCAAGATGTTTTTTAGCCATTTGCACATATCCTATTACTAATTGCTTACTGTCTTAATATTTTGGCATTTACATATTTTTATTGACTTATAAAAGCTTTTTTCTGTATAATGATGATAACTGTGTTATACATGCTGCTAATATTATTTAATAATTTTGATATCAACTGATTTTTGTAGACATATGCATTTTCTAAATGTTCTTTACATTGTCAAATGTAGCAATCTTGAAATTTCTTTTTTTCTTAGAAAGCTAATTTTGATTAAAAAATCTAATTAATAATCATATATTTATTTTTAGTTACTGGTTTCATTTTAATGTACAACTATTTTATCCATACTGATCCAAGTTGACCTGTGATAATAAATAAGAACCTAATATGTTTTTTATTCAAATAGTTAATAACTTGTCTTGACATGGCCAATTAAATATCACTTTTCAAATTAGCTTATAATGTTATCTAGTTTGCATTGTTTGTAATGTTATCTTTATATTTACTAAAGATCTTTTTGCTATGATCTCTTTCTAGGTCACTCTGATTCACCTGCTACTCTGCACTTCTACTAGCATCACACTGACATAAACATTATACCCTAAGAATACAATTTAACATGTAAACAGCTGCCCCTCGCCTCCCACAACTATTTCTTTTTTCAAAATTTTTTACATTACTCTCGTTTATTCTTCCAGATGAAATTTTCTCTCTGTTTTAAATTGGTCCTCTGAAGAAGAGCAGGTACAAACTAGAAAGAAATTTGAAAAGCAGATTAAGGCAGGATAAAATCTATAGCGGCATCATGTTTACAAACTGAGCTGATGATTTTATTTAGAGATGTTTCCCTTTATCTAGATACACACTAGAATCATCCACTATTGATATACACTGGAATTGATAACCCATCACACATATTAATATAGTAGACTAGCATAAATATTAATAAAAATATTGCCAGAATTATGTCATTTCAGTCAGTATTTCTGTCTTCTTTCCTTTAAACTTTTCACCAGTGCCGTCAGAGAAAAGCCAAGGAAAAATCATTAAATCTCTCTCTCTCCCTCTCCCTCCCTCCCTTTACTCTTTCTCCCCTCTCCCTTCCCCATCTCTCTCTCTCTGCCTTTTTCAGAGGTAACACAAATCCCAAAATTGCTTATTGGTATGGCCAGAAACCTCTGAATGGTGTATAACCTTTTTGCTAGAAAATATTCCCCACTACGGGCTGGAGATTTAGCTCAGCAGCATAAGCACCTGCTTTGCAAGCAGGCAGTCCTAAGTACATCCCCATACCCCCCCCCCAAAAAAAAAGAACGAAAAAGAAAAAGAAAATATCCCCCACTCAAAAAGAGCAAAGGTTGTGGTATGGTGTTTTCAATTCTTCTGGAAAAATACCCAGAAGGATAATAACTCGATATGTGTGTACCCATGTTTGTAGCAACACAATTTGTAATAGCTAAATCTTAGAAACAATGCAAGTGCCCATCAACCACAGAATGGATAAAACAATGCGGTGTTTTTATACAATGGAATACTACTCAGCTTTAAAAGAAAAACTCGAGGCTTTTATAGGTAAATGAATGCCACTTGAAACCATACTCATAAGTGAAATAAATCAGTCTCACATGCATAAGCATCATATTGTCTCCCTAATGCAAAAAACTGAAAGAGTAAATAGGATCCAAAATGTACAATAGATACCATGAAAGGGAAAGAGGAAAAACTGCTCAAAAGGAAAAAACAACTGGGATGAGGGGAAGGAGAAAAGAAAGAAGGGAAAAGATTATATACATCTCTATATACATACAAGATAGATAATTATATTGCTAATCTCTGTTAGTTTATCAAGAAGAAAAGTTTGTGCTTTCATTGTTTGATCATTTTTTCATGCCTGTTTTATAATCTCAGCAACTATTTTGAAGATAACAATATGTAATACATTAACCATCGTTAATCTCCTATTATGTTGTTTTGAAATTCTGAATCATTTTTGTTTTTTTATTTAAATTTTTTTAAATCTAAATTTTAAAAAGGCAACAGCATATAACAAGCATTTATTTATACGCTTTTTTTTTAGAGTTAAAGAAATTCAAGCTGTGAGAATAAGCAGTAGAACATCAATTGAAAAAGCATTGCCTGCGGTAAAATAGTTGGTTGAGTCTAAATAGAGTATCTCTCAACCATTCATTGCACCCATCAGGGAAAGAATCACTTCTACAACATCCAGCGGTCAATAGATATTTTTCTTCTTTTTTGGATAGGCCACTCTCTGACCACCACCCAGATGTTGGAGGGAAAAACCTAAAAATAGAAATCAGAAAATTTTCAACAAAATGTCATCCAATTTACTTAAAGGCAAATGATCTGTGAGTCACAATTACAACTCTAGAAATAATTTTCGATCTATCTGTGGACATTACAATAGGGGGTGTTCCAAGGTTGAGCCTTTGTATGAGAAGAAACAATTGTCACCATCAATATGAACGAAAGGAAAACATGTAAAGAAGCCCAAGACAAAGGCTTTGTCCCTGAAAAACTTACAATCTAATTGACTGGTCAAGGAACATAGGAGGTCATGCAAAATCAATGCTAAACAAGTACCAGAAATATAAATCTTCACTGTATGTTTTGGGAACCAATTGTGGCTCTTGTTTGCTTGCTAGTCTTTATTTTCCTAATGCCTGAGTGCTCTGAGTTTTTTGTTTATTTAATTTTGACAAATGGTGTGTATCTTGTGCAGGTACTTTTTTTTAGAGATGAGGTAGAGGTGCTGCTAGGATGTACCGCAAAGCAGTTATGAGCTGAGATACAAATAGCTCATCCAGCGATACCTATAAAATCCCTGGCTCAGAGTCAAGCCTTAAGCCTGGAGCCTGCTGCTATGCCTTCTTCTCAGCCATCTCTCTTACTAGCATCATATTCTTTGGCAGTATCATATTCACTTGGCAAATAATTAACCCTATTGCTCTAACTTCAGTTTTGAAAAGCTGCATTAAAATGGAAATAAACCAGATACTTTAAAATATTTGAAGTGAAACATGAAAATGTCGCAATAAATCTTTTCAGGACTTTCCCTTGTCTAACTTGCTTTTGATTCATCATATCACATTTTGTAAAAGGATTTGCATTCCTTTAGTGTGTATGACACCCACATAGTCCACCATTGATATCAAATGAGAAACCTAATGGGTTCCCTAGTCCCTTGCCTACAAAAATAGTGCTGTTTAATCAGGCATCTCTCAGCAGGAAACAGGCCTTCCTACAGCAGGAAGCACAGGAAAGAGGACTGGAGACAGCAATCCCAGTGGCCTTTTTGCCAGAAAGGACAAAATGGCTCTTCTGGCAACTCCTGACTCAGGAAATCACTGAATTAAGTAGTCAATCTGCAGAGTAATTTAGCATGTCATCTGCTTCCTGGCAACAGATATTTGGAAGCATTTATGTTTTAATTCATAGGGGTTACAGTTACTTTTCTCTATGCACTTCAAGGTCAAAGATGTTTCTGTTTCTACAAAGTCAGTTCTTTTAGCGTCCTCCTCCCTTTCTAGGCCCCCAACAGTCCTGACTCCCTTTGGATTTCTGTCTGGATCAACCAAACCCTTGTCTTCAGAGCTCAATATAAGTTGCATGAACCTTGCAATGGCTCCCCTGCAAAATATACTAGCAAGGGTGCAAACAATTGAAGAAACAACTGTACACCCAAGAGTTGCGATAGCATAGTTCTCTCTCAGGGAGAGAGAACTAGACAGGAGGTCACTAATTCTGGTGTCATTCCTGCTTTGTCATGGATTTCTTTGTGTGCTGTTGTAGTCTCCCTCCCCCACTCCATTTCTCTATTTTAAGAGTGAACTTAACAAACGCCAGTCATCTTCCTTGTTTGCAGACAGTGGAGATGGGCAAAGCCTGTAAGTCAGGTCTAGCCCTAATCTTGTACACTGGGGAGATCTGTAAACACATGCCATGGGTGATAAGAATTCGGTGCTATAATAGTGCCATTTCCTATATGTCTGGTAAACACGTGTCCACAAAATACCTAAAAGTAGAGCATGTAAACTATATGCAGCAGTACCATGCTGTACTCTAAGTCTAACTCACCTGTGGGTCATTGCCACCTGGGGAGAATTGTGAATACTCCAAGTGAGAGTAATGAGCCTCAGGAAGTTAATGATTTTTATGTGGAGAAGCAGTCACCTTGTTTCTGCCTCGACAGGAGCTCTCTATGGCTTCAGCAGCAGGGCCAAGAAAAGCCTGTCCTGGCATCCTGAGTAGCAGAAGAGAGATGTCAGCTAAACAGCCATGAAGCACTGGATGTGGAGTCTCCTAGGGGTCATGTCCCATATCTTCCATCAAAGCCTAAAATGAGCTTCTCACACGTGTTACTGACTTTGTTCTTACAACAACTCTAAGGTCCAAGGAGTTATCCCTATTTTACAGATCATTAAAATGAGGCTTAAAGAAGTTAAGCATATTTCCATAGTTCACAGAGGTCCTAAGGGATGGAGCTGGGGTTTTTAATGTTTGACTTCACCATCTCCTATGTACTGTATATGTTATTGTTTATGTGCCTCAATTTTCAAATGAGTAGGTTGGAGATAATGACATCTAACTTTGGGAAACTGAGAAAATCAAAAAAATTACCTAGGTGCAAGCACTTTATAGCAATGTAAATTGTTATTCTGATAGCAATTTCATGTTCACCTCTTCTGTTACCAGCCTCCTTATCACAAATACATGTGAAAAGTTTATATTTGGCCATGCGTATTGATCTTGCTTGGCACATAGATGAATTGCCACTTTACATTTCATTGACTTGAAGGTATTTACATATTTTAACCCAGTTCAGCTTTATTTTGGTATTTCTTATAGATATTTAATTCTCACAGATTTTTATTTCTGCATGAACCATTTATTCATTTTCAGTTTATTGCTTCAAAGGTATCTAAAAACCCACATATTCTTAAGCATTGTCATATTTCTTAAGAAAAATCTTGCCTAGAAGTTAGATTACGGTTAATTAGGTATGTCTCCAAATGTGGGGGAAAATATCAAAATATATGACTAACGAAATCAAAAATTTGGTCCCTGTTCTGCTTTTCTTCTTCTTTCCTGTAGTCATCACCTCCCCAATACACAAGGAGCAGTAACAATACACATGGCAAAACGTGCCCTTCTGGAAATATGAATAAAACATAAAGATAGCTTATACATGACTATAAACAATCTGTATTGAAAGTCACTAATCGCAGTATTCACCAGGCAAACTACCTAAAAACCTTTGTATTGAGAATTAAATTCCAAGTCTAACATTTCAAAACTACATAACTTGAGTACATTTTTGAACCAGCCAATGGAAAATTATATTGATTCCATATGTGCAGAGCTTGTAAATAGCTGAGCAATTCCTTTACTCTTTCCAGGCACAAACTAAGGGCCTCCTTTTCTTTCCGTGGTAGAAAGCATACTAGGCTATTTTTTTCAGTGTTAGCAGAAAATGGAGGAATGAGGTCCACAATGGAATAGGTAACTCTAATAATGTTTTAGAGAAAATGTGAAACTTTTCTTCACAGGACCTAGTTCCTACAGAGAAAAAAGCTCCCATTACGCCAAGGATTAGTAACACAGCCAGAGAGCAAGCTAAACCTTTTGTCTTGTTTAACAAAAAATAAAATCTTTGACTTATATTGTAGGTTTTCAAACTAGTGAGAAAAAAAATGCTAGCTTCAGTAAAATGCTCTAAATAAATAGGACAGTCTTACATTATTGTTTTTATATTCAGGAGTTGTTCAATTCTCATTTTGAAATTCTCTAGTTAGAGAAGTGTTAGATGATGAGACTTAAAAGAAGAACACCTGGGCTTCGTCCGAGACTTCTGATCTATAAATCCTCTTAAGCCTTTGAATAAACCCAACCCCACTTACTCTACCATACATTTTTTTTCTTCTAGGATCCATCACTTATATTCTGGGACTAGAGTTAATAATGTTACTTATAGGAATGATGTGAGGGTTAAATAAGTAATACCTAACATGTAAAGCATAGAATCTTGCCAGAATGTAATAAATATATAATAAGCATTCATTTTTTGTTTTAGCTGTTATTATTATATAGATAATGGCTCCTAAATAATGGGACCATTAATTTCAACTCCAATACCACGTCATTTAAAAGAAGCAAAATTAATTATCCTGCCTGCTCAGATACGAACATACAAATATCTGCCAAATCTTTTCTGTTTGTTCTCTAGCAACTGAGTTCATGTATTGCTGTATTGGTTTAATTTCCTTTATTAGGCTTTTTTTTTCTTTTCGTGGTACCGGGGATCAAACTCACAACCTCACACTTACCAGACAGGAGCTAAATCCCCAGCTCTAGTTTCCTTTATTAGGAAGGGTCAGAGGACAGCACTGGTGTGAGGGATCTTTCCTCAATTGCTTTGGGCCCTTGGATGGTGTCTTAGCACAGTCTTCTCCATTCACATTTAAAGAAGGTGCTTAGTAACTGCAAGAGGCTCTGCAGGCCTCGGGTCTCATGGGGGGCCCCTGCAGAACTTCTGGCAGGGCCGGCTTTCCAGAAAAATCAATCAACAAATAAGCCTCAGTACTGTGTCTGCACAAGGTCAGCACAGAGTTTAATAAGGCAACCTTGTAAAGCCCCCGGAGATGAAAGGAAGGGTATGACAAAGAGCTACAGATGCTATCTCTGTCTCTCAAGGTCCTCCCTGCTTATGAAAGCACTTTCTATAACAGATATTTAAATATTATGTGTGCAGTAAACAAAAACCTTTTGAAATTATTTTAATTAGCCTTACTTTTTGGTTTTTTCCATCTTCAGATGGAAAGAGAGATTTCTGCTCAAAGAAAATATTGTTTCCCTTCAGAAATCATACGAAGGCCAAGATAAATTGATGAAGTATACAGCCCCAATTCCTTAGGCCAGGCACTTAGCATAAAATTTGACGGACAATGTGCCAGATTTTAGTTCAGAAAATAATCTTCAATATACAGAAACTGTTTCCACAGGTTTTCTTGCTCAGTCAACATGTATTTCAAAAGTATTCAACACTCTCTAAAGAATCAAACCTCTAAGTCAGATACTTAAAACAAGCACTTAGTCTGCAGGTGCTATTCCAAATGACTCATTATATTAGACAATTTAACTCCTACAACAGCTATGAGTGCTATCATTGTGCCCTTTTCCCAAGGAAGACATACAGACACCTTACATGCCTTGCCTAAAATCTCTCAGAGCTAAGAAATGATTGAGATAGTACATACCCCCCAAAAGTCTGATCACAGAGTCCTTGATCTCAACCACTAATCTCCATTCTTTTTTCTCCATAAATGCAAAATTAATATCTTTAAATTTTAGGATGAAACCTAAAATTCTTTCACCTTAATAAAGTTTTCAGTGTCTCCCTCTAGAATGCAATTAAAGCTACTCTAATAATTAATGTATTCCAGGAACCTTAGTAAGCTGTGAGTCTGCTACCTCCGTATGTCTACATCCAATCAGTTAATCTACAAATGTTTATTTTTAGCAAAGAACACTATTCAGCCCATACTTTTTTGCAATGAGCATTTTTCTGTAATCACCACTATTAATTCCATAGGAATGTTTTAAAGGTCCTTTGTGCTGACTCTTATGTGAGGTGAAGTTCCCCAATATTTACATATCAGGCATCGTCTCCTTTAAAGTTTTTGTACTGTAAGTCAGTTACTTGAAACACACAGCTATTTATACATGTGGAAGTAATGTGGCTTAGCCTATAATTTTTTATGCAGAAACCATAAGAACAATAGACAGCCGCATCTGTGTCAGAACAATGATTAATTTACTATACATAATAGGAGACATTTATTAGTGAAAAGTTATTACCAAATGTTGGAAATAACCTGACTAACTATTTATAGCCACCAAACTCCCCCAGTTAGTTCAGAGGTTAGGGTTTCCCTCTTAATTGCTGTAAATATAATTTCCTCCCAGGACTCTGTTTATATGTCTGCTCGTCAGCCCTGCGCCAGGCACTGGCGCTCCCATTTTCACTGTGACTGCTCCCTCATCCTGTTTATAGGCCAAAGAGGATGACCACAGATGCGGAGTTATTTTAACTCACCAGAGCCTTGCAGAAACCAGCAGCTTTGCTTTGCTCCAGGACCATTCTCTCATCTGTTGGGTCTTTAACTAGATATTACTTTTTAACAGCCAGTCACTAACAATTCATGTGCCACATGCATATGTTGGCATATGCAAACAAACATGTTACTACCATTTTAAAAATACTAAGCCTGGACATTTAGAGTCACAAAGTCTATTCCCCTCCTCAAAGGATAATTTACTGTATAAACTGGGGACAAAGGACCCTTTTGTGTTTCAAGTGAGTCTCCTTAGAATTGCTTGGAGTCCATTTTCTTAAGTAAATAAATAGCTATTTGATCCCATAGCAAACCAATTAAACCAGGTCCTGTCTTTTTAAAGCTCCCCTGGATTCTACTGTATAGCTAGGACCATAAACCATTGCTCAAATATCTTTATTCATTGCAAACACAAGCAAACAAATTAGATATTACTGGACACATGCTTAACATCACCAAACCTTTCAGTTTTAGATGCTATGAAATGGCCACATTGGTTGAGTACAGAAAGCAGTGTTCTGGCCAAAAAGACTCTAGTGTGTCATTCAATTCATCTCCCTCTCATTTGATCCACACAGTGACCTAGACCTCCAGAAGAACTATCTAGCCATACTAAGGGTCAGTTACCCCAGCCTTGTGAGCACAAAGAAATTGGGTTATGATCCCTTACAGTGGAATTCCAGTTGCAAAGAAAGAATTAGGACAGTCCCTTGAAGTTAAAGGCAGCTCCCCTCTGGAGATCAAAAGGCAGTCTCTAAAAGAAATCAGAATGTCTTCAGTGTAGGAAAGAAAGGATCAGATTAGGGCTCCAAAGTCCTGTGTCTTAAGATGCCTTCCACCCACCCAGGATATCAAACAAAGATCATTAATGAAGCCACAATGGGGCTAAACATCAATTAGTATTGACAGAGAGTAAAGCAGCCCAACATGGGTGCTGGCCTGGCACTCACATCAGAGTCCTGGAGTGCTGGCATTAGTTGTCAATGATTTCACATAAGATCAACACTAGGCAAGGCACTTCATGACGACCACGATGAATCAAGATAAAAACTAAAGCACTCTGCAGTAATGTCTAAACACAAAAATATGAACAATCTCCAAGCAAGAGGAGAACGGAATTGGGCAATGTGGAGGAAAGAAACACAGGGAATGCAATGGGGCTTTGTACCATTTCATGATTTAAGGACCTGAAGATTACATTCTACTCTTGTTCAACAGTTCTGTCAGCACTTTATCTTTTTCTTGGAAGTGAATAGTTTTAGTAAAGAAATGTGCCTATACATTCTTCTAACTTTTCACTTGCATCCTGCATGTTTTGAAGAAAAAGAACTGGCACACAGTCCATTGAGTAGCCTGAGACACAAACTGGAATAAAATGATTCCCATGTTCTGAGATTGTACTAGATTCTTGACACATAGAATTAAAATAATAATACATAAAAGGCCACTGCTGACGTCATCTAGAGAGAGGTGTATAACGTGTCTGAAGCTTATTCCATTGACTAGGAGAATTTGTCAGTGAATCAGGCCAATAAAATAATCACACTACTGACTATAATTTATGACATTTTTGTTTCTCATTTCTCTGTCTTCCAGAATTAATTGGTTTAGATGATTAGTCAAACAATATACCCTTGTGCTCCTCAAACAAATAACATCTGCATATTTTACGTAGTCACCATTTTATTTTTTCAAATCAGTGACTTTAAAAAAAGCTAGAAAAGTGTCCCCCTATTTTTCTTCAAATGAAACTTTACAGAAGTAATTATGTAAACCTAATAAAGAGAGAGTGCTCTGGTTGAAGTAGAGTAGGATAGGGAGACCCACAGTGTCTCTCCCCAACTCACCTCTGTGCCCCAGAAGATGTCTGAGAAAGATCTAGGTATTCAAGGAGCACAGCACTAAAGCCTAAAGTGACTGCTTCTCTCAGCCGTCTCCTTAGCTCTTGGCTATGTATCTACACCTGGATGTCAATCTGGCATCTCAAATGTGTCTGTACAAAGAACATGGGCCCATACCTTATTCCTCTCTTCAATCCCAGGGTTTCTCTTTTTAATAAATGACACCATCAGCAATTTTATGGGATCCTGAAGTAGAGAAAATTGGAAGAGGACAGCTGAAGAGCCTCTACAGATTAGTATCATTTATGAGCAGTATATCACATTGCCCATAAGTGAACTTTCTGATGAAGCCTAGAGTGACAGAGCAGCCTAAGTAACGCAGTAAATGAAATCCTCTCTTAAAATGATGGGAGAGATTTATTACAGTTATGTTTGTGTTTTTTGTTTGTTGTGATGTTGTTGTGTAAGGAGCATCACAAAGATGTTGTGAAGAAGATAATAAACTTTAAATTGTGCATTTTTAAAATGAAGTATCTCCTTTTCTAATAATGATTTTTCTGTCAGATCGCAAAAGTGAACATGGAATTGACCATGGATTGTTTGGTCCATCAAAGCCCCAAAGAACCATAGTATTCTGAAACTCAGGGACTTTGATAAGCAGTATTCCATGTCCAGGATGATTATTCTGGCCAAACAATAACAGTAGGAATCCATTGCTCTCTCCTTTTACAGAGTAAAAACTGAGGTTTAGACATCCTCAATATCTTCCCCATACCCAACACGTAGAAACTGCCAGAGGCAAAATTTGCACTTAAGCCAGTGACCCGAGTGAGACGGCTCTTGCCTTCCCAACACAGTATCATCTGTTCAAGTCATACATTTTGTTGTCTCCTTTTTTGAGTAAACTATTTAAGCTGCTCTTACTTTTCCATCTCTTCTGGCAAACTACAGAAAATGACTATTTCTCTTGAATTGTTTCATCATGTTTCTAATTCTCTTAAAAGGATTTGGCCAGTTACAAGTAATTTACAAAGAAATAAACCCCAGATGGAGCCCATGAAATGTGTATAATTCAAGTTATTGGCTCTACTACTTTTTAAACCAATGAAGAATAATAAAGACCTAATATTGTACACTGGCTTAAAAATTTAAAGTCATGCCAAACTGAGATGTTTTCTCTGCCAGTTCTTCTGCAAATTTCTATCTGAAAACATAGAACTGCTGTCCCCTTACTCATCCTGCAGGAGTATCTCTGGGGGAATGCATGCATGACTCAGTGGCCTTATTTGCATTTTATCTGAGGATATTGAGAAGCATTAGAAACAGAAAGGATAAACCACTGTTTCTAGAGGAGTGGGTGAGCGAGGAGATAAATGAATTACATCAAATTGCTAGTGTTTCTCCCTTTCTCTGAATTCAGCCATCTATGGGCTTCACTCCCCTAAATCTGTTCCTGTGCATAGTCATAGCCATATTTAGGAATCAAGTCCATTTTTCATTTCAAGGCTCTTGATTCCTGATTCATCTCAGTCCACGTAGTCTGGCAGCCATCCACTTACACACACAGGCCATGCAGCACATGTTGCTCAGTAAATTAGATGTTTGGAATACCAAACACATTTTCTCTGCACAAAGTGTGTTAGAGATAATGGTTTCTTTTCCAGTCCAGAAAACAAATGCTGTACATACATAACCCAGGTGAGTGATGATACTGAGACTTCAAGGCATGAAGCTCTTGGCACTGGTTCACAGTCAAATGTATGCCATTAAAGGAACGGGGGAAGTGCCTGGAGCATGTCCCTGTGCTCGTACTGAGATTTCTGTGTCTCATGGTGCTGGGTGATCTGGAGCTCCAATGAAAGTCAACATAGTCCTCTGGGGTTCTGAACTAAATGTTGAGCAAGCATCTATGGCTTGTCCAGAGGGGCAGCAGTTACCAGAGGGTGAGTCTTAGTCTTGAGTGAGGCAGGAAGAGCAAGAAGGGGTAGAGATGCTAAGTTTTGTGGCTTTTCACTCCGGTAAGCTGCTCTGCATACTGGTGCCTGAAGAAGCGAGGCACCTCCAATCAAGGCAGAGTTCCGCCCATAGGAGGACAGGATGCCGGATGCTGGGAGGCAACCAACAGCCCTTGATCCACACATGTCATTTCAGTTCACTACAAATAGATTAATGCAAATCTAGATATTATTCAGGGTGCAGCTGAAGCTCTGTGCAGGAAAATTTGACTTAAACAATTGCTTCTGAAAAGCACATAATCTTAAGAATAAGAAAACAGCAACTTCGAGTGAGCTTCCTAACTACTCTAGATAGATAGTTCCTTTTACATACAGTCAAAAGCCAAATAGGGACATACACATTTTTGCCATCTTTTGCATTAAGAAAGGATTTACTCTTCTCCTCTTAGTCAACTTGTTTAGAATTCAATTCTCACTCTATTTTGATTCCAAACTTTTAAAAACAAATGAAGAAAGCTGAGCTATCCAAACGTGCATTTTCTAAAAATGAGCGTTCTCCCATGCTCTCAGGAAGCTGCAAGCAAGCCAGGTCTGACAGCTGACCTCCTTAGAACTTCTTGCTCCTCATTTTGGGTTCAAGAGGGGAAAAAATGGTAGCATAAAATAGGAACATTTAATTTCAATTGTTCCCATGGTACGTTCTCTAGCTGATGCTCCTATATTAGTATATTCCACCATGGCTGGGAGAAAGAGGAGTCAAGGGTAGTGAGTTTCAGCCTGGGTGTTTGAGCAAACAGGAGGAAGTGAAAATTAGCTCAATATTAGAAATATTTAGTTTGGGTGCCATGGGATATGCGAATAGCTAAGCAAATCCAAATGAATGCCTGGCCCTCAAAGATAAATCTAGTTGGAGTTATTCTGAAAGTCATAAGGATATAAATGTCAAAGTCTGGTGCAGATGTAATCATCCAAGAAAAGACAGAAAAAAAAAAGAAGAAAAAGAAAGACCCTTAAAGAATGCTATCATTTCAGGCAGTGTGTTTCAAACTTGGATATACAAGTAGATCACCTGAGGGTCTCATTAAAATACGGATTGCACAGGAATTGTACAGCAGCTTCTAGTATTACTGATGCTGCTTCTACTTTGACAAAATTTATATAGAATTGCAAGAATTTTGAGGATATTAAATGCAGAAAACATGAGGAAATAAGCCTGAAAAAGTAATAGAGATATCAACAGGAAGTAAATCAGCCAACAAATAAAAACAGAGACTGGGTGTATGGAAGATAAAGGAAGAGAAACTTCCAGTGAGGATGTGATCCCATCCTATATGTCAGCAAGACTAAAGAGTATGCTGAATTTGGCCATTTGAAAGGCATGTGACGACCTTTGTAAATGCAGTTTAAAAGTGTGACGGCAGACATCAGTACAATGAGCAACTAAGGAAGTGAAGATAGGAAATATGAATTTTATATGCCTTTGAGAGGCAAAAATACCAGCAGGGGTCCCACTAGCATTTTGGAGATTTCTGAAGAAAAGAAGGAAGCTTTGCTAGTGATTTTTTTTTCTGCTCTTGGTCTTTGTACTCTGGACATGAAGTTTTAAAATGTAATAAAGAATTTAGCTTTAATATGTGACTCATAGTTTTCTGGGTGGAAGGTTAACCAAAAAAAAAAAAAAAAGGAATTATACCATAAATCTTTTTGCTATTGAAACCTATGGACCATATTCACAAACTTATAACCAATTTATACAACACGTGGAAATGGTGGAAATATATTAAATTGATAATATTTGCATTATTGTGGGACAGGTGACTTTCAATTTTTTTCTTAACAGAAATAAATCATATATGCATGTAGAGTCTTCATTTAAAAAATATTGAACAATTATTTTAAAATGCAGTGGAGATTCCAAAAAGAATCTAAAACATTTACTTACTGCTCTGATACATGATACAAAATATCAGGCAATTTCTCCTTTCCTTCCCAAATAATCAGGACAACAGTAAGATATTAAGCATATTCTGTGATGATATATATAGGCTCATTTATTTCAGATAGTGTTTATTTCTGTTCTATACTTACTAACTGCCAAGAAAATAAAGTTAAATATTCCATTTGTGAAAGAATGAATGTTCTTTCTCAATAAATGTAGATAACTCACATTATAATTTACCCTTGGAATCTTTCCCTTTGTCATACATTCATTAAAATATAATGCATTTCTGATTTTTTACACTCAAAAAAACCATATTTGGAAATCAATTAATGAGCCATGAAAATCTGCAGAATTGGTTTTAAATGCTGAAGGAAAGAAACCTTTAGCACATTATATTAACAACAGAACTATTTCTGTTCCCACACAATGAGACAAATGTTTCGTTCTGAATTATATCTGAAAGTACATTATTTAAGCACTTTTCTTAATAGTTGGAGAGTGGTATTTGTGAATTCACTTATTTAATCATGGACAACTCAGTGGAGACCACTACATATCTCTGTTAACCTTGTTCTGTTAAACCACAAATCCAAAGACAAGTGTGTTCTTGAGGTTCTAAACACCTTTGAGAAAATGAGTCTGACTCAGCATACCTTTTACAAAGAGACAGAAGAATAACCTGTTAGCCTGTCTCCCAGCTTCAGACGTCATCACTCAAAAAATAGTATTAAATACATAGAAATCTCAAAGCGGAAGTCTGTCCTTTCATAAGGCTGCAACCTATGTTTCTGCCCAGAACAGAAAAGTTAGAACAATCTATGTTTCTAACTTTCTGTCACACCTAGAAAATCATTATCGATGACAGTTGGAAGGAAAAAAAAATCACAAAGCACTAAATTAGCTGTGAAAGACAGAGTTGTTCTTCCCATACCCTTCCCTAAATGAGCATTATCGCTTCTTGAATCTTTGTGAATGGTACACAATTCTTTTAATTAAGGCACAAATGTAAGAGCTAGAAATTGTTGACTCCCATGCCTGAAGTCCCACCTCCAATACCCATGCCACCTCCCATCCACTCCCTTTTGATGTCTCGGCCTGTCCCTCCCAAACGTTCTGTCTCCCTTCCCAGAATGGTGCTCTAAGATTAATATCTTGTAACTTTCTTGATCTTTTCGAAGACATTACTGCAAGAAAATGCCGTGTGCTTTACTGCCCTGCGCTCTACTGCCCTTTAAAATTCCCATCTTTTTTTCTCCCCCTATTCTTATTGAGGAAGGCATCTTTAAATTGCATGTAAGTTATGTGCTGCAGTGAGTTGCAGACACATCTTGCATGTTTATAAACTGGGGAGAAATAATTCCCTGTAATCTGTGATTTGGGAACCTGAGAGTTTTTAGCTCTGCAACAATGATTTGGTTGTTGGAGAGGGGAAACAGACTAGAGTAGACTACATATCTCTTAGCCTAATTTCCCTGTCAACTTGTGCCTGAGTCTGACGGTGAAGCATAGCACTCAAGGTAAGAAACTGAAAGTCATTTTACCAAGAGTGCTGTTGGGGCTCAGGCAGCGTGATTTTGCACTTTTAACAGAGTAATATCCAAATGGATATAACTTAGTCCATTCAAGCTTCAAAACTAGAATACCATAGGCTATGTGATAAATTTCTTTCTCAGGGTTCTGGAGGCTAGAAGTCCATGGTCAAGGTGCCATCGTGGTCAGGTTCTGATAAGTGCCCTCTACTGACTCCTCATTACACCCTCACCTTTCTGGCCTCTTGCTACTATACCCTAATTCATACAAGCTCTGTCCTCACGACTTAATCATCTCCTAAAGGTCCTGCTTCCAGTCACTATTCCACTGGGATTAAGATTAAAAATTTTGGAGATTTGAGAGCATAAGTAGTTAGAGGACAATAGGAGAAAGGTGTGCTCTGACATGTCCTGATGGAACCATCCCTGGTATTGCTTGTAGGCTCCACCGTCTCAGTAAATCCAAATCAAATGGGAGGCAGTCATCCCCTGGGAGTAACAAAAGTGACTCACAGGTCCTGTAAGACTAAGGACAGTGGCTATTGGCAGGAATGGAAATAGCCCAAAGATGCTGGGGCACAAAAAGAGGTCAAGAATCAAAGAACTGGAACATGAAAAATGGATATTACCTACAGCTCTGCCTTCGTGGACTACCAGAAGGAGTTGAAAGGGCAGAGAATCAACTTTATGAAGGTCTAAAGTCTAGGAAGAAAGCCAATAAAATATATTTCAGCTCTCATAGGAGTGATTTCATTCAGAGAAGTTAATGTATTTTGAAACTAAACTTCTCCCAAACATAAATTTTATTATACTTGGATTTCAAACGCAGTGCAATTTCAATTCCAGAAAGAAATGCTGTATGTCAGTTGCTATACATAAAAAACTAAAATGGGGCAAAAGTGTTGGAGAGTATTTTTAGAGTGAAAAATAAAGACTAAATGTAAAAATAATCTTTTTCTACTTAATTGAGATTTTCAGACATTTGCTTATCCACCCAGCAGGATGGTAGAGAGCAGGTAGAAGTCCATTTTTCTGAGGAGTGGAAGTAGAGGCCTGCAACCTGAAGGGAGTTCTTTAATCTATGCCACATGATCATTTTTATTGAGTTATGTTCAGAAAATGGAGTGCAGGGAGAGGTGACAATATCCAAACAGTTAAGAATCCTTCCAGGTTGCACAAAGGAAGTGTATTTCCTGGAAGAAGTGCCTCAGACAGAACAGCAAACATGACAGGAATGACGAGAACGAAGAAGCACCCGGTTCCTGTTGGAGATTGTAGCACCTGCTTCTCTGCATTCCACGACAGAGGAGAAGAAGACTCGATCACAGCGTGCCCTGGGCATGCCTGTGACGCAGTGGTAACTGGGAGTGTCGTCAGATGGTTTCTCACAGTGGTTAAACTTGCCACCACAACCAGTTTTGTAGGTAGCATTTCCAGGACAACAAGCAGCACAGCTCGCTGACATTCCAAACTGGGTTCTCATTCAAGAAGACACAATAATCAGCACAATAATCAGTCAGGTTTCATAGTACCCAGAGATTACCAAATTATTTATACAACCTCTAGTTTTCAGCGTTTCTCATTTTCCTCCCAATCATGGCATACGTTGAGGCTATTTTAATTCCTCCTCCAGCTTATTTGGCTCTTAACATTGGTGCTTAATATAATTTCCTCATTGATGAAATAAAGGGGGGAAAAAGAGACTCAAAAAAGTGCTTCTTAGCTTGAGTCAGTCAAATGGAGTTAGGAGAGCTCCATGGTTGGTGCAGGACATATCACTTAAAGAACATGTAAGTGCCTGATTTATAAGGCCTGTTATCTGTGAATTGCAGCTAAATTCTGACAAGACTTCACACAGGGATTTTTAGTGGGACATTCTATGAAAGAAGTGGACAATGTACAATGAATTTCTGTCTCATGACTGAGTGGAGAGAGTTGATGGAAGAGATTTTTAGAGGTCAGACAATGGAAGCCACAGGGAAAGAGTGGATTGCGTGGGTCCTCACCCTTAGAGCCTTCGCATCTAGCACTCTTTATCCTTGGTTTCTGATCACTTCCCTTACACAGGATACCCCAGGGACACACACAGATGCTCATCAAGACCAGGTGGGGTTGCAGTTGGGCCATTTCAATCTTGACGAAGAGATTTTTCCTCCTGCTCAATAATATATTCATACCAAGCGAAGAGGAAGCAGGCAAGTTCAGGGCAAGTTCATCATTCTCCCCACCGTTTCCCTCTGCCATTCAGTTTAAGACAGGCTAGAGCACTGAAATTTGGTTTCACATCACACCCACACACACTTAAACTCAGCTGTAAAGCAAGGTCAACAGGCACTATATAAAAAATGAAATATAAATCAGGGGGTTTTTGTCTGAGTTATGAAGCGCCCTAATCATAGGCAAATGCTAACTCTGGGGACTAGGATCTTTGGTTCCCCTCTTGTTTCCTGCCCGCAGTGGCAGGTAGGTGGGAGTACAGGACCCTCAATATCACAAGTCAGTTATGCTCATCATGTTCTCAGTGACAAACAGCCTCAAGGGACAGTATGACAGCAAAACCAGATGGCAGTCAGAGTTCTAGTCATTTCCCATATTTTTCCATTATTTTCAAGCCAAGAAGACTGCCAATCTTTGAAACAAGATGTCAGTGGCCAGTAGAGATCTCATGCTAAAGGAAGCAAATGTCTGAGCGCATGAGCTAATGAGGAAAGGTGTCCTTCCACATCAGGGATGGGACTGGAAGTGACAAATATCAGACTGGCTCATACGCATGACTAATAGAGATGGCACCAAGGTATAAGGAAGATGACAGGTATTCAGCCTTGATGAGACCATACCAGCATTTCAAAATTTCATAATATAGAAAAAGATTTTCAGGGACAAATAAATTTGAGGAAAGTTTGGTACAAAGTGAAATCAAAAAATAATTTCTTTGTCCAAGATTTCTCAAACCTTTAGTACGCTATTTTATATTGCAAATCTCCAAGAAACAATTTCACTATTGCTCATATTCTATGATGTGACTTCATTCATTATTTACTCAACTGTTATTATTATTTACTTAACTGTTTGCTTTTGGATGTTTAGGTTTTATTGGATTCATTTCAGTGTTCGCTATGTTGCTGTTACAGAAATATTACAACAAATAGAATATTTTCATGGTTCTGAGTATATCTATTTGATAAATTTCTAAAAATAAAATTACTGTCAATGCATGTGCACTCTAACTTAACTAGATATTGTTTATAAGTGTTCTCCAAAAAGGTTGCACCAATTTGCATCAGAACTAACAGCATTTAAGAGGACCTGATTCCCCTCACGAGCATTTGGCTGTATTTCTAGTCTAGCCTATTCCTATGCCATGTACCTCACCATTAAATTACTATAACCTTATGGCAGGCTTCATTTTTTTCTTGGAAAAATAAATTTGAGGAAAGTTTGGTACAAAGTAAAAGCAAAAAACAATTTCTTTGTCCAAGATTTCTCAAACCTTTAGTAGGCTATTGTATCTTACAAATCTCCAAGAAACAATTTCACTATCTTCCTCATTCCTTTTTTATTCTGAGCTATGCTGGCAATTTTCAATTTTTTTTTCCATATGAAATCTAATTTGAATAATTTTAAAAATTTAAGAAGAACTGTTGTCTTTGGATATAGGATTATCTATCTAAGAATAAGATGTGCCTTTCTTTAATTTCCTCTTTTATTTTTCAGTAGAATTTTATAATTGTATTTATGTGTATCTTGCACTCTTTGCTTTTCTACTAGGCATTTTATTTCTTTCTTTTTGTAAATGGGACATTTCTGTCCCGTATATTTTCTAACTGAATGTGTAAAAAATGTTTCATTTGGTTTATTAATTGTGAAATTTTCTTAGTTTCTTTATTTATTTTTCAGTTGAAGAACCAGAATATTTGGTCTATAATAATATAATTTGCAAGGAACCATTATTTTACTTTCTTATTTCTAATTGTATACAACTGATTGTAATACAACTTCCATCTACTTAATTACAGCAGCTAGTCTCTGCCTCTCTCTCTCTCTCTCTGTCCCTTTCTCTCTCTCTCTCTCTCTCTCTCTCTCCCTCTCAGAAAAAAATACATATATATCCCTCTTACAAACTAAATCCCTGTTACACTGGGAAGCAGCTAGGCAAGAGAACACTGTGCCTCTCTCATGGTGATGTCTGACTCTCATAAAACTTTCCTTTTGTAAATCATTCTACCTTTAAGGACAAAGGGAGCAGAGAAGCTATTTTTTCTGTGTAACAATTTCACCTTCATTGTTTAACAAGACAATTTTGGCAGATTACCGTAAAAGTTTACAGTTCCCTAGAGGAAATTACATAGCTTTGAGTCTCAGGAACCTCAACAAAACCATATCCATTTTTGAAGTGTTCTGTGGAATTTTCACAAATTTTCTCCTTTATTCTTCAATTGCTTGAATTTTATATGGAACACTGCCGCAGAGAGCTGCTAGAGTAGTACAAGGATGAAGTAAGAAATTAAAGTCTGTTGTTTTCTCAAAAATACAAACAAGAAATACTTTTCCTTCTTTATCTTAATATGCTAGTGAAACTAGAGTCCCAGTCTGACTTCTCTACCAAATGACTTAATCTATGACCTTGTGTGTGAAATAGATGTTGTAAAGCTCTCCAACAACAAGGCTTTGTTTGGAAATCTAATCTTATTAAGCAAGGCTGCTCCTGAGGCAGACAATTATCTTGGCTGCTCTGATGGCTTCATAGGTTGAGTGTAAGTAGTGCTCACTACAGGTTCATGTGTTACAGGCTTGGTCTTTAGGATAGCAGTATTTAGGGGTGCTCTGGACCTTTAGGAGGTTAGGGCTTAATAGAAAGTCATAAAATCACCTGAGTGTGTCCTCAAAATGGATTGCGGGGCCCTACCCATTCCGTCACTCTCTCTGCCTGCTGTCCCACAATGTGAGCAATCATCCCTTTTATTTTCCAACAGGATGTGCCATCTTCACCAGAGGCCCCAAACCAATGGGGTCACCAGATCTTGGACTTTAACCTGCAAGTCTAGGAGCCAAAATAAATCACTTTTTCTTGCATATGTAGTCTGTGTTCAGTATTTCATTACAGTGACACTAAGCTGACTACTATAGATCTCCCTACGTCCTATTGATCAAGTTCACTCCACAGAGAAACAGCGTCCTGAGCGTCTGTATCTCACTATTATATACTTCTCCTTTGGTGGTGCTTAGGAAATGAAATCCTATATCCTATCAAGTAGTGTGTCATTCAAGCCCAAAATAGAGCAGCGAGGTTTAGGTGAGGCACCAGCTGAATGAGATGAAGGAGGAGGCAACTGGGAGAACCTGAGAAGTTACAAAAGATTTATGTTCCCATGGAGTGGAGAGCGAGGCCTGAGGGTAGCAACAGTAAAGATAGTGACAACCATGCTTCATGGTCTCATAAAGGTCCTTTTGTGATCCTAGAGATCTGAGCTCTGATACAAAGTCTTACCGACTAGAGCAAAGCTTATAGAGACGCCCAAACTGCAAACCGAAACCCACTTTATTGCAAAGTGCCAACACTCCAATTAAGCCTGAATAATGAAGTTTAAGTTTAGAAAAAAAACAACTCATACCCTTGACTTGCATGCTGACAGAGAGGGTGGGTTCTGTGTCCCGACCACAGTACATGTGCCATAGCTTGGCCACCAAAGGACAAAAAGCTCACAGCCAGACTTAAAGCAGTGTGACATCTATTCCCATTGAAAGCTGAAAGGGAGGGAAGTTCATAACAGCCATAATAAGAGGAACACAGAATAATCACAGAGCATATATCAGCTGCTCATTTTATTAAATTTCGTTCAAATTATCTTTGACCTTGTGAAAATGCGTAAGGACAGTAATGAAGAATTCTTCTGACATTCTTCACTTTGAATTTGGTAAAGGGGAACAAAAACATGAAACAAAATCACCCACATCTGTTGTCAACCTAATGTTCTCTTGCCTTTGTGTTACAACCTCTGCTTTCTAAGGAGTAGACAGTTGGTTCCAATTATACTCAGAATTAAATATATATACCAGGTATTGTGTACAATATTTTCCCCACAATTATCTTGCTTGATCATTATAAAAATTCCATGTGGTAGTGTATCATGTATTTTATAGAATCTAAAGATAGAATATGGGATTTAGAGAGGTTGTAGCACAAAGGCATGGGCTAAAAAATAGCACATAGATCTTAGAAAAAGAAGAGAAAGGGAAACAGAATGAGAAGGAACAGGAGAAGGAAGAGAAAAAAGAAGGCCAAAAGTAAGAAATTATTATTGTTCATGACAAATATCAAAGTGAAGAATAAAAACTTGGTTTTGAATATAGAGTTAACCATATGGGATTCATTTTTCCTCTGTGAGACACGCATTCTTTTAAATCAAATTAGCACTGACTGATGAATTTTTGTTATACTCTAAACTAATTAACAAATGTGTCATCTAGGAAGGTCAAAGATAGATCAAAATGAAGCTCAGAAATTGGAATCATAGAATTTGATCAAGTTAAATGTTCTCTCTTCATTGCTGATAAATCTGGTATCCACAAGTGAGAACTTCATCTTTTCAGTATATCTATTTTTTCAATATTCATTGTACATAGACTTTGAGTCATACCATAGAAATTGTTGCAGAAATTCATCACTATTGGATATGACGCTAAAAGTGAGGCTGTACATTCTTCTTTATTCTTCTAAAGAGGTCATTGACAACATAATGTGAGCACAAAAATGGATCAAAGTACGTAAGAGTGGCACTAATGTTCACCGCAACTGAAGGAGTCTACATGTACATAATCACCTTTTACCATCATTGTCCCACAATTCCAGTGTGGTACAGAGAAGTCTGTGGAATATTTCTACCATAACTACTACTACTACTACTACTACCACTACTACTACAATTTTAAATGAGAGTTAAAGATGTACCTTAGGGATTGAGCACTTTCTTAGTATGGGCAAAGCCTTGGGTTTCATCTCCAGCATAGCAAACAGCAATAACAACAAAATGTTTTCAACTGTGATAAGAATGTTTTAGAATTGAGTTTAAATAGTTGTCTTCAAGGCAGAGCATTTGAGCTTTCAAAAACAGCAGAAAAGATTTTTTTGATATGCTGATGCTTGGAAAATATGGTGTATTTTTCATCAGCCCAAACTATATGGCAATCCCCGATCAGCCACAAAAAGTTTTGAACAAACATAGGCAGATATGTATGAATGCATTAAATTCTACATATTCCTCTGTCCCAAATCCATAGTAAGAGTAGTTCTTATTTACCTGAATTGATTTGTACCAAATTATCCAAGTATACCATAAAAAACCTCAACTCCTATATGGAACCAGGGTCGTGAAGTGTTTGTGATGAAGTAAAGAATCTGTTTTTTTTCTTTCATTTTTTGGTATTTATTATAAATAGTATGAAAACAAAAAGTATAAGGAACAAAGACAGTATAAAAAATTTTTAAACCTAACTAAAAATCTCTTCCTAGTATTTCCTTTATAGAACAGCCACAGTAATTTTCTAAAATACAAATTTGATCATATTGCTTCTTTGATTACAGCCATTTTATGTTCCCATTACTGTTTTCTAACCAACCCTCAGCTTCTTTCTGGCTGTGTGGTCCCAGGAGTTAATATTCCAGCCATGTTTCCATTTCACATCCCACAGTACACTGGGCCGTTTCTTACTTTTTGGCTTCAGCATATGCTATTACCTGTTCTTGTGTTGCTTGCTCCCTCTCCTATTCCCTTAACTTGTTGAGGACCTGCTCCCCACCCCCAACCCCAATACTGGGAATCGAACTCATGACCTTGTACTTGCCAGGTTGGCGCTGTGCCGCTGAGCTGTACCCCCAGCCCAATACCTGCTCTCTTGAAGGAAATAGCTTAGGTGTTACAGCCTCTGAGATGTCCTGCCTGAGGTCTGTCCATTACATGCTTGGACAGTATACTATACAAAATCACTTACTTGCCTATTTACTTCTCACTCTCCCTCTGTAGAATAAATCTCTTGAAGTAAAGAAATGGGACTTGGACCATGTTACATTCCTACAGCCTAGTTCAATGCCTACAATATGGTAAAATAGTCTTTCATTTTCTGAGAGGATGAGTGAAGCTTTTAACTATCCTTAAACTACCCATAAATGATTACTATGTAATGATGATTCTAAGCCTCATTAATCTGTGACAGACTAATTATATGTTAGTTTTAGTCTTCACTCTGACAGCTGTTGTGGGCTGAGGTGCTTGACACGTGCTATGACAAAGGCTGAGGAACTCAGGATTCTATTTTCCAGATGCTCCTAGAGTGAGGCATGGCCAGGTCTGTGACCTTGAGAAGTTACTTCACTTTTCTATTCCAGTGTTTTTTCATCTAGTAAATGAAGATGCTATAAATCCTCCCTCACAGTACGGCTGGGAGAATTAAATATCGATAAACCATAAAGGATGTGTAGCACTAGGCCTGCATACCCTGAAAGCACTGTCAGTGCTTGCCATTGTAATCAGTGTTTGTCACACACAATTGACTCCCAGCAAGCCTTGTTATATTTGGAAATTTTCATCCAAGCAATTATTTTATTATCTTTTCTCCCTGTTTCCCCTTCTGCAGAATGACAGAATTGAAGTAAACTATTTTTCATGCCCTCGAGGATGGAAAACAGATTGTAAAAATGTGTCCAGAGAAGTATAAGTTTGTGATAATCCAGAGTTAAAGGCAAGCAGGGCAGGAGCAGGGTGTGAAGGATGGCGTGTGATGGATATAAAAAACGGGGAAGGCAAAGTTTCAAAACGTTTTCCAAAAGAAGAGTTAAGGAAAACGGAAACTAAGAAAGAAGCTCTTACAAAAATCCAAACCAACAAAGGCTCTGCATCTTTACTCCTTCCCGCCAAATGTTCTGACTTCTTCAGAGGAGCTATTCCTCGAGATAACTTTAGCTTTTTTATATTTTTAATGCCAATGATAGGCACAGATAGAAACAGAAAATAGAGCAACTGCTCTCCTTCCCCACCACAGAAGTTGCTGTCTACACTGACTCATTCAGGATCACGTTTTGATGCCTGAGATAAAGACCAAATAGAGTGGCCTAAGTAAACATGAGACCAGATTTCACTTAAAAGGCTACTGTCATGGTTTATGTCAGTGGCCCCCAGGCCGCATGTATTTGCATTGTGCATTTGTGATTGGTTTATTGTCTAGTGCTTGGATTGATGGTGTCAGTGCTGCACCTCCTAGGGGATGGAGCCAGCATGTGATGTAATGGCAGGAAGAAGGTGTGTCTCTCTCTTGCTGGTTTCTGCCTTGCTGTTTGCAGCCGCCATGAACTGCAGCCCCGCCATGCCACCCTGCCTTGGAGCCAACTGAGTATGGACTGAAACCTCCAAAAATTGTAAGAAATAAACCTTTCCTTTCCCAACTTTGAGCATCAGGTATTTTGTCTCAGCGATGAATAAAAAGTAACCAAGACAGCTACCAAAGGTGAACAGCTAAGGGATGAGACTCCTGCTCAAGGAAGCAACTCCTTTCTGTATCCCATTCTGTGATGTGATCTTTGTCTTTATGATCTCGAGATGGTTCCCGTGTTTTCAGGCATTAAGTTATCATAGCAAGCAGAAAAAAACACAAATGTCATCTGCCAGCTGAGTTTGCGTCCTTTCATTTAGAAGAGAAGGGCTTTCTTTCCTGGAAGCTTCATTCACTAGATTTCTTTTTACATTTTATTGGCTGAAATTGGATCATATGGACAACCTTAGCTACCATTAATCCTGGGCTCATTGCAATTCAGTATGTGGGGCTTTTTTACTAAAGAATATAGAGGAAATAGATAGGAAACTAGCATGTTCACTACTTGCTTCTTGGTCAGTAAGGTAAACTAGGTTTGGGCACCACATATGGTGTATTTTATTTCGTGACAGTTGAGATCAGATTAACTGGATGAACATAAATAGGTTCATCTTATTTATGATTGTTGAAGACAACAATCTTATGCTGAATGGAAATTAATTAGAAAATTAAGTAATTAACCTCTTCTCAGTCTACTCCTTGGATTTCCCTCCACCTCCTGTCTTCTCTCTGAAAAGAAAATTGTGTTTAACACATCAAAAAATCTATTACTTCTGAGTCATAAAAACCTTCCAAATAGATTTTTATGTCGTGTTAGTTAACATTTTTTAAGTTAACAGCTTTGAAGTTTTTCTACTCGCTTTTATCAGATCTCCGTCATAACACATTTTTATGTTAAATTTATCACATTGTTTCTCAATTTCTCTTTACTTTCTACCATCAGAATTTTGAAAGTGACGGAAGTGAATATGCCCAATTTTTAGGTCTCCGGAGATTGTAGATTACAGTCTATCACAATTCCTCTTTGTCCTTCTAATAGCTCATCATGGGTATTCTAAAATACAAGATGACTGAGTGTAGTAATATAGTAAATAGGAAATCTCCAGAAGAAAAAATAGTGCGCTGACTTCCAATGCAAGAGTTGAGAAAGCATGAAAGTCACCATATTTTCTATATAAACATGTATCTAATTCAAAATATTTGTACAAGGTCAGGTAGGAAATACTCCAAACACAATGAGACAGCTCTAAATACCCCAGGTTCTAAATAATTTGAAATTTTAAAAAATCGAGAAATTCAAAATCAGAATTCTTGCAACAAAATCACCCTTGAACTTGAAAAGTCAAAATGAAAACAGGAGAATGATTTGATGCAGTCTTTCGAGAGATAAGGAAAGAACCTAGCAGTCTACCCATCTATTTTAAGTCATTTGTGGTTTTTCTAATTATTAACATTATTAATTATTTCTAGTTATTAACATTATTAATTATGTCTAATTATTAACATTATTAAATTTCCTGTGTAAATCAGATTCTCTAGATTCAGGGATTTTCTAACAGACTGCAAGTGCTTCTTTATACAATTATTAACATTATACATATCAAAAAAAATTATACATATCATCATATGTTATATTAAGATCACAGTAATTTGATCAGGATTTAGGTCTAGGATTAGGAAATACATGTAATCCATGTTATAAATCAGCTTCATTAATATAGAAAAAACCTTCAGATTGTTGATAAAATGAGAAAGTTATAAATCTATAGCTGAATAGATATACTTGTATACTTGTATAGCTGTAAGTTACAAAACTACTCCAAACATTCTATTCGGTATACAAGAAAAGTGAGTACCACCAAATATGTGCCTTGCCCTCTTGTCTTTAAAGACAAAGAATTCTTTGCTTCTGTTCTGGTTGCTGTTTTTTTTGTTGTTTATTAAACTTTGGATATTTATTTGAATTACTGAGTAAAGAATTCTTAGGTTCATATTCTGTCATCTGGTGGCAAAGTATATCTACTTTGAAAACACAATTAGTCAATTTCAGAAACAGTTTAAAAAAACTAATGACACATTTGTTCTGATTGTATGGTTAGTTGAACTCAGCACTAATGAAATCAAACAGTTAACTCAGTTAATAAAAGTAGAAAAAATGGGAACTTCAGGAAAAAAAACCACGAACTCATTTGGAAGGCATCATTTGGAACAGAACTTAGAGAAATGCCCATCAGTCAAAATAAAAATCCACAATCATTTTTGAATTGGCTGCAAAAGAAAATTACACCATAGAATCTTCATTACCAGATTTTTATCCATTACCAGATTTTTCCTCTTATGTACAATTTTAACCACATTTTAACATTAAGTCTGTACTGTCAAGCAACTGATGCTGGTTGACAAATAAATCATTCTTTTTGACTACATTTCCCAGCCTCCCTTGCAGTTAGGCAGAAATCACATGACAAAGACCTCACCAATGAGGATATGAGTTGAAGTGGTATGCCCCCAGCAATTCAAGGTCATTAAAAGTATTTTTGAGCCCTCCACACTCTGTTGTCTGTGACCAGAAGCAAAGATCTCCAAGATGATGGAGTTTCAAAGAATCTTAGATACCTGAGTCATCATTGTAAGAGAAGCTCCTAGGAGACCTGTCTGACTTGTCTCATATACATCAAAAAGAGTTGAACTGCAAGTAGAGTTGAACTTGTTTGTGTGTGTTTCCCTTTTCACTTCATGTAGATGAATGAGGGTTGAGTCACATAGGTAAAAATAAAATTCTCTTTTCTCTCTCTCTCTTTTTTTATCATCTCTGTTTTTAAGAGTGAAAAAATAACAATTTGGCAAGTAAGGAAACAGATTCAAGCACCTAATGACATGACTGGTCATATATAAAAAGTTGGCATTCTGTGTTCATTCAGCAAATCTCTGTTAAACTGCTATATGTCAGGTACTGTTTCATGCATTGAGCACATGACCACGAACAAAAGATGAAAAGCCCTGGCCTGAAGCTTCGTACATTTCTGTCAATTACCAAATTATCTTAAATCATATCCTTTAAAAAAATTTTCTGTTCAATTATTTCACAGAAGATTCTATTTCTCCAACAGTGCCAACACATATGCTCATCTGACCTTTATCAACGCCTATTGTTTTCCTCACCCCACTCCCCAAAAGGAAATTTCCTACATGTATGTACCTCTTGATTTTCTATCAAGTCAGAATTTTGAGTAGTTATAACCATTTATATTTGTTGACAAAAAAAGTCTTTGAAAGGGCATATCACTGGTTCCTCTCCATGTTCTTTGTCATGAAAATCAGTTAACAGCAAAATACTCATATATGAAATGGCAAAGAAAATAAAAACTCCAAAGGAATTCAACAAGAAGAGCACTCCTTCATTCTGTGTACCATAAGCCT
This sequence comes from Dolichotis patagonum, assembly GCA_004027295.1. Classification (NCBI taxonomy): domain Eukaryota; kingdom Metazoa; phylum Chordata; class Mammalia; order Rodentia; family Caviidae; genus Dolichotis; species Dolichotis patagonum. The sequence goes on along the minus strand of PVJX010000477.1, from coordinate 115,518 downwards.
CTGGTTGTACACAAAGAAAGGGGCTTTTGAACCAGCATCGTACAGTAAATGACTGCCAACTAGTTTCTATTTCAGAATCTTTGGTACTTCCAGGAGCCCTGGACAAGCTAAGGAGGCTTTGTTCACTTCTGGCCTCCTCGAGCAGTCTGTCTGTGTCTGTCTGTCTATCTGTCTGTCTGTCTGTCTCTCTCCCTTTCATCACTATCCCGTCCTCCTTCTTTCCCTCCTCTAACCAGATGAAGAAATTCTGATAGTACCTGGAACCTTCAGAAGAGTCCCAGAATTCACTAGTCAAATGAGACTCTAAACTCAAAACTACTCCTGCTAGCACCATTTTCAAGATCTGTGGCACAATGGGTAGGGAGCAAAATCCCTAAGTGGTTCCAGATGAGAGAGGGTCACTTGATCAAAGATTTTTTTTTTTATACCAGAGATCGATCTCATAACCTCACGCTTGGCAAGCAGGCGCTTATGCCGCTGAGCTAAATCACTGGTTGATCAAGGATTTTTGATCATGGACCCAAACCTAGGTCATGAGAATTAAAAATATTCAGACAGTTATTTCTGTACTGGCAAGGTCCTTTGCACCAGAGATGGGGGGCAGCACTGAGGGTTTCTCCAGCATCCATCTGCACAGACTTTGAGAGCGTTCAGTTACAGTTACATAATATCTCATGTTCAAATGACACAACTCTAGAGGATGTCTAAATACTTCTAAATACGTCTAAATACTAACTTTCATTCCACAACTTCTAAATGTTTTCTAGGAAATGACATAGAGAAACTGGTTATGCAACTTCCTTATGGGTGTTTAGAAGAAGGAAAAGGGAAGATGTTTTTTATTGTAACACATTAATTCACATGTTGCTATCAAACCTGCCAGGTCACATTGTAATGTTCCCAGTAATGCCCTCGTCCTTTTCATCAGAAGAAGTGACATCGTGTTGTCAAGCTTCAGTATTTTGCTATCTTTCAGTATGGAAGGACAGACATTATCTGGAAGGTGAGTTCACGCTTCTGAAATTGGCTGCCCACTAAGATTAGAATTTGTAGATTAGCTTTTGATGTTGAAAACTAAATTCTCACAGATACTTTGCCATACATTTACTCTTCATTGAAAATTAAGAGATCAGAAGAAAACACCAGCACTATTAAACCATTATCCTGAGTTGCTGTATACATAGTATGTGAAGTGAAATTTTTTGTAGGTTGATATTAAGTCAATAGGCAGGTGACTTCAAGCATGCACTGTTTGTGTGTGCATATGTGTTCACGTATTCTTGTGTGCGCATCTGTGTGTGTGTGTGTGTGTGTGTGTGTATTGGGGATTGAGGTAGTTATTAGAGATAATCCTCCCCCAAAGCATGCAGAATAGCAAAAAGTGAATATTGAGTATAGTATGGGAGAATACTAACAACAGTAATCATTTTTTTTTGATGTCTGCATTACACATTATTTATGCAATCTCATTTAACCCTGGAGAGTCCCTTGCTGTTTAGAGAACTAAAGAAGCTCAGAAAATTTTTAAAAACCTGAGATTCTGGGGTACACAAAGAACTGATATCTGAATACTGGGCTATTAATACAGTAACCAATACTCTTTCAAATACACCACACTCCTTTCATTTCAAGCTCTATTTCAAGCTTCCATTTTCAAGCTGGATTAAGACAATTATAAAAATAAGCACAAAATTGGGTGATTGGTGATATTGCCTGAGAATCTAGACTTTCAATCAGGGTCATCATGTGAGGCTGAAAGAGGACAAACATTTGTGCTGGCAGAGGAAATTACAAGGTGCTCGGAAGAGAACACATGAGATAAAATTAAATAAAATTTGAGGCATTGTCTAGGATCTAACTCACCAAAGGCTAAGGTCTGTCTTTGAGCCTCCAAAACTCCTTAAATCAGGATTCTGTTCCCATAGTGGAAGAAATCCCCTGACAGCTGTTGTCTGAGTCCAAGAGCCTTTCCGTGGAGTGCACAGGTAAAACCAACCTCTTTTTTTTTTTTTTTTTTTTTTTTTTTTGCACCGGGGATTGAACTCACGACCTCACGCTTGCCAGGCAGGCGCTTAAGCCACTGAGCTAAATCCCTGGCCCTAAAACCAACCTCTTTTCAAATCCGAATGTCAGCGTTCTAAATGGAACCTGAACCTGCTCATCAGGTTCTGATCCTGCAAGAATCCCGGGAATGAAGCCACACAGTAAATCCCATTTTTAAAGCCCTCCTTCAAATATCCCTCATTTTCATCATCCTTTTTAGGTTAATTGGAAAAGGGAGCCCAAAATCTCACCTAGTAGATAATCTTCTCTCCTACCTCAAAAAGGCCAGGTTTTGCACCTGTGTCAGAACATTTCAATAATACCAACTGGAAATTAATAGATCAATTGATTACCTTCATCTTCCTACAGGATGCAGAACAAACTTGGAAATATATATGGGATTCATGGGGCTGAGGATTCAGCAGCATAAGCGCCTGCCTTGCAAGCCTCAGTTGTGAGTTCAATCTCCGGTACCAATTAAAAAAAATACATATGGGATTCAAATGAAGGATCAACAAATTAGTTTCATTGCTGGCAGTGTTAGGTGAAGAAAAATATTATAGACTTGATACCAAATGAACCTTTTATCATGCGGCCTTCACAAAGTTGACTAATTTCCAACCTGTCTCCATTGTGGGTCCAGCTATAGCTTTCCTGCCCCTGCAGGCAGAAACTTTTCAGGAGGTTTTCCAGAGGAAGATGAGAATTGTCACTCCTGGACAAGGTGGCTGCAAAGGAAGAGTGCAAAAGAAACAGGTGGCAAGCCAAGAGTGAGTTTTGCCCCCCAAAACTCCAAGATGATCACAGGTGGCTATTATGTCACATTCTTGCTCCTTTAACAATTGGTTACATCAGTCTGCTTCCTATAAAGCAGAGTAAATGGTGGAGAAAGAGACCAAGGTTTAGCGCTTTGCTATTCAAAGCAATGCTGGAACCAGCAGTTACCTCGAAGTGTTTTAGAATTGTATATTCTCAGACCTCCCTTTTACTGATTACAATCTGCATTTTAACAGAGTCCCCAGATGAGGTGGATGCACATGCAAATTTGAGTAGCAGAGTGTTGCAAAAGTCCTGTCCCAGCAATCTCAGGCACAAAAGAATTTCTCCCAACAAAGCTTGGGTGAGAGGACCAACCGAACTAATGTCATCTGCATATCCATCTGCATAGTTCATGAGCAAGTCAACAGCACAGAATTTCAGCAAATACTGGAATTTTAAACTAGATACCTATGATTTTTAAAAGGAAGAAAACAAAATGTGGTGATTACAGAGGCATCAGATCTAAACATTTAAAAGCAGAAAACCCATTTCTGTGGTTATAGACGACAAATCTTGTTTGTGTCCAACACCCGGAGAATTGTTGTGACAACTTCTAGTCTTACTGAATCCTTACCACATGGTCTTTAATTTACAGGCGGCTCAGAGTTGGAAAGAGTTGCAACTTGAGAACTCTGTGGTTAGCAAGCTAAATGCTTTCAGGTAGGTTTTGTCACATATAATTTGCCCTTAACTCAGGGACTAGTGTGCAACCCACACCCTATACATTTTAAGAAATATATATATATATATATATATATATATATATATCCAAAAACTTAAATACTAATAATGTGATCTTGACAGGAAGTCTTACTAACAACATAGTCAATTAATACAATCTTGCATTTTCTATATATTGCACATGGTGAAAAATACATGAGAACCTCAAGAGATCACAGGAACTCTTCATTTCATGAACACGAAGCTTTTCATACATAGGTCAAGATGATTTCAAGTAACATCTGAAAAGTCCTCAAATGAAGGTACTAATTCCATGGGCGAAGAAATTGAGGCCCAAGAAAAGCATTGAAACCTACAGTTTTCATTTTGGGAAAATTTCAGGGGAAAGCTATATATAACATTCAACTGAATTTTGCTCCAGTCACATTTCTGCTCATAACTCCTTTAGTGCTTGTCAAATAATATCGTAATGAGCTATTTTGTCTTCTATTGAATTACAATTTTTTTTTCCAAAATGACTTGCAAGTACAGGATCAGTGACTGATCAGTGATGATTAATCCGTGCAGGCTTTGGAGGACCTGGCTGGCAAAACTGTAGTTAATTCATGATTGTGTTTCCTAGGCTCTTTCTGGTTTATCATACAGTTGGTGTTCAGTGAATGCTTCACTGAATAATTGAATAGAGAACTGAATGAAAGATGTCTGGTAACAGACTTGAAAATACGTTGCACCACACCATGCCTTTTCATCCTAACCTCCTCCGATATACAACTTGTTCTGTGGGTGGCTTGAGTAAGGCTGGGAGAAGCCCACAGTATGCCCAGATTTGGTTTTCTTATAACCAAATTGCTTTTGAATATGACTGAAGTAGATGCTAAGCACTCCAGACACTAAATACCCACTACCGAACGCCAAAAGGTATGACTAGGGGAGTGGTTAAGTTTGCAGTAAAAATCAAACTGTCCATCAAGTTTATAGACTCCTTAAAACTGAAGAAAATTATAACTTTCAAAAAGCTTTCCTGTGCAAGATGTACTGACAGTTGAGCACGCAGCAGTAAAATTGATGACCAAGATAACGGGAGAATAAAATTCACATGTAGAGTTATTACATTAGAACCTTTTGAATGAGCAATGCACTCAGGGAGATAAGCTTTATTGCAGAAAAGTGATTTAAAAGTTTATCGTCTGTGTGGTACATGTAGTACTGAATGCTGAGGCCACTGGAAAATAAGATGGAAAAGACATTTGGAGCACATTCTGCTCCACATTCCTTGGTTGTTTTGTTTACTGCAGATTTTTTACACGTGGGTAAGACAATGTCTGGAAATGTTTCCTTCTCCATCCTGAGATACAGGTATTTCTTTCTTATGGTGTAAATCAACATTATTTTATAACACTGGCAAGTGATTTTGAATGTTTATTTTTATTAGTCTCTTTGGAGATTGATACCAGCTCTAAATCATCACAGGTAACATGGGAGGACTAGAGAAAATAATTAAAAATCAAATACAGCGGATGATACTCTCTCAAATATTACTCATTCAAGTCAGGCATTTATCGTGTTGTCAATGAAAAGTAATTCTTAAGGCATTTCTCTGATTCTGAATTCTTTCCAAAAAATGGGTGTTGAATTTGGGCAGTCTCACAAAGCAAGAGTGCAAAATGTCCATCTCGCCTTGTTTCAGAGAGGAACTTGAGTACAAAGCCATGACTAGTCACTCCCGGAGCAGAAGACTGAGAATGTATGTGGTTCTCCTGCCGCAGCCTAGCTTTCCTTGCTGCATGACTGCATGGTTTCAGGCCATCAGGTCCACCATAGCATTGATTAATCATCTCCTGGTACTATTGTTAAGGCAACTGAATTAGATAGAAATATTGTATGCAGTCGGACAGGGCTAGGCCCTGGAAGGAGCCAGTACAAAAGACCAGATACCTTGCATCTGTTTCTGGAGACAGGCACCTCTCCTGCTGGGCCGGATCTCAAGACAAAAGAGTTTTAAAAAAGCACCCCTGGGCCGGGGATTTAGCTCAGTGGCTTAAGCGCCTTCCTGGCAAGCTCGAGGTTGTGAGTTCAATCCCCAGTACAAAAAAAAAACTTCCTAAAAAACCCACAGACTTCCTAAGAATAAACCCCAGGGAGTGATATTCTAAATAGGTCTCTATCACCCTGAGGAAGCCGGGAGACACCATTCCAACCCCCTACAGGAAGAGTCATTTGTTTTGTATTCATGACCACTTGTTACCTGATTGCTTCCCCATTTGTCTCCAATTTAGTCAATTTTACCTGAGCATTAATCTTAGGTTGACCATAGTTCTGTCCCACCTCGTGCCCACCTTAGACCTGCCTCACTTCCTGACTTTGGTCTAGAAAAGACACAGTCCTTGGGAACCCACTCAGGACCTCTTGTCTCTCTCTCTCTCTCTCTCTCTCTCTCTCTCTCTCTCTCTTTCTCTCTCTCAGACAGAAGCTTTTTTTCTCTCTATAAATATATTCTGCTCTTAACCTCTGTTGTTTGTAAAATTCATTCTTCAATTTTAGAGAACACAAACTTATACCAGCCATCTAGTAGGTTGGGAGTTTCTTTCCTCTATATCACTGTCGTCTGGAGTGAACTAATAAGGAAGAATCACAGAACAGGACCAGGATCATGAACCTAATTAATTGTATTAGGCCTCATTTTACATAATAAGGAGACAAGAAGCTAGGAGTGGTGGAAAGAACATTATCCTTGAAGTGATAAGATGAGGATTCTGGCCCCAACTGTACTACCTGAAAAAATTGTATAAGTCACTTAGCTATGCTGAGATTGAATTTCCTCATCTGCCTTATTTATGACTGGTTTAACATAAACATTAAATAAGATAATCTATAAAACATAAAAGACTGCGTAAGTATAAAATATCTTTTCCTAAATTTGTGTTTATGTTGAAAAACTTGACAAGAATTTTTACCAAATGAAAAAGATTCTAAATTTCCTGTTTTTGTCACCTCTACTTAAACAAAATCCTTTGGCAATTTGGTTAAGATGTTTTCAAAGCAGAAATGAAATGTTTTTGTTTTAGGTTGTTTTAATCTTCATTTGAAAAATGTCTGCCTGAGCACTAATCAAACTCCACAGAATTGGACAAGGAACCAGAAAACCTGGGTTAGCATTCCTCATCAACAGTATGGCTTTGTTATCCATCAAAGTTTAATTCCTTACCAAACAAAAATACTAGCAGAGTCCAATTTGTTTGTCTGAAAGAATTATTTTTCAAAGACAATGAGAAAATGCACATTAACCACTTAATAAGCTATAATAAAACTCTGCCCAAACACACATTATCCCCTTGACACTACCACTAATAACAGTTTGATCATATCTTAAGTGGATTTGACTGGTAAGAATAGCTTTTCACTTGGAGAGCATTTCTTTTCCCAAAACATACAGTTAAATGAAAATGTTGTAATAGTGCTCACATGCAAAGGACAGCAAAGAATCGTTATGAAATATATGACATCTTTAGTACAGTGTCTACTTAAGTGTAATTGAAATTCATTATCTCAAAGTATTAGAGATACTAGTACTGGGCCATTAGCTGTTTTATTATTATTGCTGCAAATGGTTTGCTCTTTAAATAATACTCAAGGTAGAAGCACACATCATAAGCCATCAGTTTCAATCTTTAAAATAATTTTGTAAGGCCAGGGATTTAGCTCAGTGGCCTAAGTGCCTGCCTGGCAAGTGCAAGGTCGTGAGTTCAATCCCTGGTACCAAAAAATAAATAAAAAATAAAATAAAATAATTTTGTGTAGGTCACTTTATTTTATACAACCTAAGGTGAAATAGGAAAGCACCAACTCCTCAGAAAATCTAGACAGTTGATCTGATCAATTCCCACAGTATTTCACCTCTTAAATTCAGGCAATCCTATAGTTTCCCGAGTAACTGATTCTAATCTCCACACAAAGGGCTCTGTGGGCTTCTGATTATCCAGACAGTCTACAGTGACCCAATAAATCAGGTAACTGGGAAGTAAATGTGAAATTTTCTTCATGCGATGCTGATATAACTTCAGAGGTGGATTACTGAACATATACCTTCCAGCAACAAAGAAAGATTCACCAGGAAAGAAGGCCATATAAAGAAAATGATTTTCTTTTAAATAATCTAGGTCTCTCACACTTTCATTTTAAGAAAACATATTTAATAAAACAAATTACATATTCTTCTCTCCCTTGAGAATTTCTAAAATAGTTTATTGCTAAAGTGCCTTGCAGTGATACGCTGACAGATTCCGTGTAAGCATATACTCTTACCTAAAGAAGTTACGTGTCATGTAATAATAAGCACCTTCTGTGGAATGATTTTTACTGAATTTTTGTAGTGGAAAAGCCACAGGCAACACTTATAGGCCGTACATAGCGTCACTCACAGTGAAGATAAATATAAACATAGGTAAAGATGAAGTGTTAAATGATGCAGCATAAAACTAATTGCAGTATATAGTATGCCGCTCTAACAATTCATAACCACCTCCTGTTGCTGTTGTGGTAAGCTCTTAAATGTCGACTGAAAATGCTCCATGATTTAAAATGGCAATGAGGGGCCGGGGATTTAGCTCAGTGGCTTAAGCGCCTGCCTGGCAAGCGCGAGGTCGTGAGTTCGATCCCCAGTACCAAAAAATAAAATAAAATAAAATAAAATAAAATAAAATAAAATAAAATAATAAAATAAAATAAAATAAAATAAAATGGCAATGTGTAACACTCGTCATCTTCAAGTGAGCTATTTATCTCTCTAGCCAATTGCATATGGCAACAAAGAGTAGCATGGACTCACTAAAAGCAAACATTTAGTCATTCTCATTCAGTTTAAGACAATTGAAACTATCGCTCTAGTTTAAGAATATCACTACTTGTTAAAAGTCGGTGCTGTCTATGATTACTGCAAGTGGTTCTTCATTATGACTATGCAGGTGGAAACATGGGCGACTTTTGACCCTGTTGGCTCTATTGGCAGACATTCTTTTGTCCTGTCCTCAGACCTTGGGGGCAGGACTTCTGCAAAACACTGCTTCTCAGCATGAAAGCTGTAGGCTCTACCTGGGCCTCAGTTTCTCTACTGACCACCATGTCACTGTCACTGGCGGACTTCTCAGAAGAAGATGGCATAGGAAACTATCTTGGCTTATGTGCAAATTAACATTTTCTTAACATTCCACCAAAAGAGTGTTTCTTGATTATGTACATCAATGCAAAAAAAAAAAAAGTCAAAGACCAAAATATTGGGCTAATTTGGTTATGTTTTTCTATTTTCTCAGGCCAAAAAAATAAGGAAACCCTACTTTAAAATTAAAATATCCACATATATTTTGTAAAAGCTCGGTTTTCTTTGAGGCAAATTGTTCTTTCTAGTTTTTATGAACTTTTGTATGAAGCTAAAAATGATAGCAAGGACTCCGTGTATGTGCGTGAGCCAAATTTTCTCATAAAAATAGGAAGATGCATAGTAATGTCTAATTCAATGCCATGAAGCAAGTATCTTCATCTGGGCAGTGAGATGTGTTTATCCGGAGTTTAGGGAAAAGTTGGCCTTCACCAGTACTTGGTTCTTTCGGTTATCATCTTCTCCTCTCTCCTCTCTTCCTCCTTCTCATCATCATCACCATCATTTATCAAAGCTTGACTGATTCTAAGCACTTGCTGGATACTATATACCTAATGCTCACAACAGGCCTTCCTAGAACCTGTTACACATTAACTGCCCATGGATCCATCTGGAAGGACAGGGCTAAAATGAGAATAATGTCTGAAGCCAGCCCAGGTTGTGGCCACAGGTTGCTAACTGGAGGTGAATCTGTCCTCCAATTTAGCCCGGTTCTAGGAGAGGTAAGCTGCTATTGCCTTTTTATTTTTTCAGTTTTTATTTTTATTAGTACATGCTTGCAGTATGTAATCATTATGTTCCTCATGAACGTAACATGTCTTAGTTCTTTCTTTCTCTCCTGTCCTTCTCCCATCCCTCTATTGCTCAGGCCCTTTCCAATTTGTGAATAATCTGTAATACACATTTTTATGAAGCCATCGGGCCAGCAGGTCCCCATATCCTAGCACATGAACTCATGAACTTGGTCTCCTGACTTGCTCCTGTATCAGTGGGAGCAGTGTGACAGAACTCTAGAACATGTCCTCAGAGAAGGTCAGCTTTAATCCTTCAATGGCCTCTCTGTGCGTCTCAGATTTTCAAGCTGATCTTGCAGGAGCAATCGTTTTCTTTCTCACTGGTTCTTTCTTCCTCTTGCTCACTTTTTAAAAGAAAACTGAATTTTGCAGATAAGATGCTGTAATTTAATAGAATCTAAGAAGTAATTGCATACAGTCAGAAGGTGCCAGGAGCAGTTTCTACTGGCTCCTGTCCTGCCAATCCTGTAAAAAATATTGCCACCTGCTATCAGGAAGCAGCTCAATAACAAATTCCATGATTGAAATTAAATTGCTTAAGCTTCACTACAATTACTTCTTTTGTTGGGAAAAGAGTATTCAAGTCATGCACTTTATTGGCTTTTCACCAATCTCTTCAACCCTCAGGTACTTTGTAGAATGTGTGCTAGATATGAGGTAAGAGTTAGAGAAAAAGGTGCTGTTGTTTTAAGCCAGATATTTGCACTCAAACTACCAGCAATTTTTCAATGAAAAAAGTCTTTAAAAATCTCATTTAGCTGGGGATTTAGCTCAGTGGCTTAAGCGCCTGCCTGGCAAGTGCAAGGTTGTGAGTTCAATCCCCAGTACCAAAAAAAAAAAAAAAAAAAAAAAAAAAAAATCTCACTTAAAACATACTGCCAAAAGGAAAGAACAAAAGAAATTTTAAATTTCCTGGTCACATTGCGTATAAATTTGCAGATATACTGACTAAACTTAAGATTGAAAATCACATTCACGGTGGCCAAGGTAATCTACGTGAATAACTTCCTATAGTCCCAAAAGATACCGCCTAGATTTATCTGCAGTGAAAAGCAGCTTCTGGAACTGGTACCTTAGCACTTTTTCCAAGAGGAAAATATTTAAGCTTTTTGCGTAAATAAGATTTAAATAGGTCCTTCAGCTCCTGCTTCTCCTTTGTACTCTCATTGATTAATATGGTGGCATAATGCTACACAGACCTCTATTTTCTTAAAAATGCTTCTACTTTATTAAAAAGTACATTTTTGAGGTTGTATTGGGGATTCATGCACTTTATAGTACTTTGTAATTCTATTCTATGGAATGTTGAAGACAATGAATTGTGAATTCAAAGACTTTATTGACATACGCCAAAAACGGCACACCACGGATGGTCCTTATTGACGAGGAAATCAAATCAGTACTGGCTTCAGCAATATTTAGCATTGCAGGGCTATCCACATTTTAAAGAATTCTGTTAATAAATTCCATTAGCTTAAGCTCCGAATTAAGACAAACAGTTATTTTTGCTGGAACTACCAGAAAGATCAGAGGGTAAAATATTAGGATATATATCAAGTAAAAAGCACTGGTTGTGGAAAGAAACAAAGTTTGATATTAACGTTGATAACACTACTAACGAATATATAACACTGAAATAAAATGGCTGATACTCTATCTAACTAGACATTTCAGAAAAGAATGCAACAGACAAGGGAAGTTTTTCTAATAATTTTTCTCCTGAAATCTATTTATACAAACATTTGTTACATGTCTACAATGTGTTAAATTAGGCAGAAGTAATAAAGAGTGGAAACAATATAGCATCTACTATTAATATTTCATAATATTTTATTTTGGGCCCATCATACTGGAGTGGGTGGTCAGAATTTGTTTAAAAACAGGACAACCAAAAATATTCATTATGTATATTTATGGGATGGTCTTAAATTTCTGTGGGTCTACTTTTTTTAAAAACACCTAAAATATGGAACAACATAATGCAAGTGAATTCTAATCATCAGGTCACCTTGCATTTTTCACTCAGATTTCTACATCTGCAAGAAGGAGTCAGACTGATGGAGCCCGGCAGCAGTCTTGCACAGCAGCCTTAGTAAGCAAGAAGGAGCCTCTTTAGAAGAACCCATTTTTGCCCTTACCAAGATTAACCCAAAGTGAAGGGTCCTTCGCATGGGAAAAGTGCTCTGTGGCTAGACAGCAAAAACATGACAAATGTCCACCTCACTTTCCCACCTTCAGCTGCCCAACATCCTTGCCCACTTTCATCCTCCAGCTATTTCATCAAAAATAAATGAATAATGAGTGTCTGCCAAGCGTAAGTCAGCTCCTCCACTGTGCAAAACCACACTCTCCCACCTCTCAAGTCAAGAAAACCCATGTTGCAACAGTTCCTTCATTCAGCTCCAAGTCAAGACTTTCTAGATATTTCAGTTCCACCTTTACTTGTAATCATCCCACTTTGGTCTTCAGGACTTCCTGACTAAATTATAAACTTAACCACTATCCTCCTTCTCAAAAAAAATTAATGGTGGAAGGAAGCCGTGAGTTGAGGATAACAAAATCTGCATCAGTGAAGGAGACAGGGAAGACGCTCCCTGGCAGGCAGGCAGTGCAGCTGCACTTCTTGCTTGCTCCTGTGTTGTCCAGTTGCTTCGTGTACCCCTCTCTCCTGCCAGTCACTCCAGTCAGTTGGGAAACTTCACCCAAAATTCCATTCCTGATGAAGCAGAGACATCTTATTGTCTTTTCTACATGGAGTTACTGAGATGTTTCTCTAATTTTTATCTAGAGGTGGTAGTTTCAAAGGATCCTTGAGGCTCCATCTTCTCATTTCTTCCATTTTCCTTCTTGCTTCTAGTTTACAGTGAGAACCATACTTGCAACTGAAAATGAAAGTGCCCCACGGAGGCATCTCCCTTGCTGCCAATTTACCTAGCATTACAAGAAACCTAGGCGAGGCTCAGTTTTCCACTTGGGAAACGCTGCTGTGTTTCCATCACCCTTAGGATCTAAAATCTCTAAATCAGCTGAACTCAGAGTTTCAGGAACTAGCTGGAAGACTTTGCTAGCTAATTAAAAGCCTCATGCAAGAAATCACCTCAGTTTACATCCCTTATATACACACCTGTGTTTTCTGGCTCTAGAAACAATATCATCATCTATTTGATGATTCATAATATAAGCTGCACCCAGCAAAACAAAGACTAACTCTGAAGGATAACATCCGCAAGCTGGTGTTTTAACAAAGTTTTCAGAAGGCTTTTCCATTGTTCTATAAAGACAGCTATCTGGAGAGATGGAGATACAGGATCACTGAAACTTACTGACACACATGTATCATTTTCTATAAAGTGAGTCCCTGGGTCAAAAGCAGTATTTTTCAAGATACGAGAATATATAGGATAGGGCTGGGTATGTAGTTCAGTGTCTCAGTTCTTGCCTGGCAAGCATGAGGTCCTGAGTTCTAATCCTGGTACCCACAAACACACAGAAAAGAATATATATAAGGAAGCATTTTGTAAATCTATAGCAGAAACCTGAAATGCAAATCCAAATTCAGAATAGTCACCAATTATCGTGAGAATATATTGATAGCCCTTCCACAGTGAAAGTTCCCACCAAGGTTGGCTTTTCACCAGGGTAAGTTGTCACCCAGAGGCTGGCTCATTTCTCTAGGACATGAAGTCAGACAAGAAGGGATCAAAGGGACTCTCACTTGTTTGTTGCTGCTGCCACCATCAAGTTCAGACAATTGGAACAGCTACTGGAGTCACAGAAGTCCCTGCCACCAAGCATCCGCTAGCAACAAAGAACTCACTAGTATTGCAATTTGTAGCTGTAAGTTTTCTTCATTTTATGAGGAATATCCTAGTGTGTCTCCTAGACAACTGTGATACTGAACACACCATGTTCTTGTATTTTTTTCTGAGATTTGTCTCCCACCCTGTCAAATATATCCTGTATCAAATATATCTTTTCTATACATCTTAAGACCAGTCACTTTCTGCATTTAAATTCTATCATAAAGAAGTCATCACTGGAGGAAATTAAAATGATGTCATCGGAGACTGTGTGGTCATTGACACCTCTCAAACCAAAAAGTGTCACATGTTCAAACTGATCTTACTTGGAGACAAGACAGGAAGGCATGCTTCTTTCCAGACCAGTTGCAAGCAAATGAATTTCATCTTGTATTTATCAGAGTAAAAACAGAGAAATATTCAGGCTACCAGTAACTACTCACAGAATGTGTTTCAGAACATTGTTTTGCTATAGTAAGGCGCTTCCTATAACAGTAGTATTTATTTTCCTCTTAACTTCTTCCATTATAGTCTGCTATTATTTTTCTAGTCACTCATTTCCTACAAAGATCCAAATTGGAGAATTAAATGAGCAAGCAATGCCATCCCAGTATTTTATATTTGCTTAGCATAATACCAACAGTTGAGGGACACATTATTGCTTCTGATGTATTACACTGGTAAGAATGGAGAGAGCCACAGTATCCTTTCTAAAAAGGCCATATCCACTGGCATACAACTGAAGTTGACATTCTACTAGTTATTGAAGATAGCCACTTGACCCAAATCAGAGGCAGGATATAATAGATGTGACTACGGCTCTTAAGACAATACGAGTATAAGAGAAACCCAGGATGGAATCAAATCAAAGAAGGTACTGGGCAGGATAAATATCAATAAGATCATAAACCTGAAAACATTTCATGAAAAGAGAGAAACAATTTAACAATTGGTAATTTCAACAGGTCAGCCAGCAAGGGACACCCTCAAACAAACCCAGTAAAGACCTTGAGGTCAGTGCAAAGACTGATTCATAAAACTGTCACTTTCCTAACCCATGAAGACACATTTCTCATCCTAAACCCTATTTGCAGGAAAAAAGCAAGCAGCCCAAGGAGGAAGTTTAAATTGTGAATGTTATTGAATATTTAGCTAAAATAGAATATAATCATTACAGATAACTTTTCAGATCAAAATAGTCTTTAACTGCCTGATTTATGTGTTTTCTCTCCTTTACTATTGAGGAGAGATTTAGGCCAAAATTAAATTGGTTCTAGAAAATAAAGTATGTGGGGTTTTTAATGCGTTAGTGTAGACTGTAGCATTGGCTGAACTCCTTATTGCATATTATTCTCAGTGCTAAATTACAGTTCTAAACATATCATTCTTCTCTCTTGCTGAACAATGCCCAACAAATAACCTTTGCTTGGCAGGTAATGCCTTCTTGTTCTGTTCCTAACAGATGAGTCCAGCCTTTTCTCCAGTTTACTTCATTTGCTCTACATTTAACCCAAACTGACTGAAGCACTCTCTTTACATAGGCTTTCATGTTTTTATGTAAACCAGAAGTGCTCAACGTATTTGGATATGAACTGCAAAAGGAAATAGAACTTGGTGAGTCTAGAGCTAAGAGACAACTAAAACTGACATGTTAGTCCCATTGCAAAGAGGTAAACCCATCACCCATATCACAATGTCTAAGACAGTTTGACAACCTAGGCAGGATGTGCCAAAATCACCACTAAGGGGGACTTGTCCCTGGCAGTTGGGCTGCAGGGCCTCTTGGCACAAGCATATTTGAAAATCAAGTGAGAGAAAACACAGGCATCTCAGGTGTCTGTCCTATTTGTTATAGAGCCTAGACCGTGCCTGAGTAATTGGAGAACATGGCCCTGCCTTCAGAAACACAGGCCAGACATTAACAAGGCTCAGGAGTCCCAAGTGCAACACAGATCAGCAAGTAAGTGACTGTGGCCTGTTGAGCCACAGACTTCAGGCGACAAGAGTTTTGCAGTCCATCCCTAGAGACAAAAGATACCAAGGCCAAAAAGAGCTGGGAAAAGGAAGTACTGAAATTATGCATTTGTGTATAAGTCACTGTGCACAGTAAATTGTCCCTCTTTTATGTGTTTTCCCATTTCCTCTTTCCTTACTCTCTATTATTTTCTTCAAGAGCACTCTGCCTTCTTGCCCTCTGGAACACATAACATCCTTAATATTCAGTTTTTAGTATTAGTTTTCTTAGCATCCCCAGAGTGGTCTAATAATGAAACTTGTCCATTCAACTATTAGACGCTCACATATTGAGCTGCACTTTTTTATGCTATGCAAACAAAATGTCAAGGATTTACTTTCTAGAATCATGTGCAACCACTCTGATATAAAGCACTACTGTAAAGTTTACCCAATTTGCCTTGCATGGAACAGCTTGAACCTGCATGGAAAATGTTTTACTGTGGAGGGATGTTGCAATTGCTAAAGCCACTGTATTCTTTCAGAGTATAGCCAAAATTCTTCCAGGCATTCAAAAACATATAGTCATTGTATAGGTTAGGCTGCTGGGAATCACAAAAGACCTTTTGATAAGAGTGCTTAGTGACAAGTGTTTCCATGGGTGCAGGATAACAGTGGGTCCAGATTCACACTCCTGTATGTGTGCTTGACTCATCTCTTTTGTGACTCTTCCCTTGAATCAACAATGAAAGTAGATGCAAAGTGAGCAAATACTGAGTCATATCAGGACTTTTACTAATTTCTAAAGAAACATTTTAATTCACTGAGCTCTGTACAAATAACTGTGGGAGTTACATGTGTTCAGAAAGAGCCTACAGAGGTATTCAGCCTGAGTTTGAATTGAAGAATCCAACAAAATGAGTATTATATTTTTTTTAGTCAAAAAGAATCAAATTATAGCTAGGTGGATTTCTGAGTACTTTTCAAATTAAATTGCCTGTTTAAAAAAGAGGTGGAACAAATGCCAAAGTAAAATCTTATTTCACACAGACAAAAAAATAATCTTAACAACAAACAAGTAAAGCAAAGCAACTTTTCTGAGTGTCTGCTTGTTTAAAATTCTTACTGTGGACTTCGAGACTATAGGATCTGAGTGTGGACTCATATACCTGCTTTATCTCCACCCTTTTGTTTCTTTACACAGGCCACCTTCACATTTCTTGACTTTGCTAATATTTTGTACATTAAACCTTTGCGTATGATGCCTTCTTTGCTCTAGAAAATTCTACATCTGTATAATTCTCATACTCCCTACACAACTGGCCCCATCTAAGGTCTAAGCTTAAAGGCAACTTCCTGAGAGAGCTTCCTAAAATTTGAACTCAAGATGTTCCCAACACCTGTAGGCAAAGAACCAGGAATACTGAAGAGAATCTTGACGATGTATAAAGTATTAGTGGTAAAAGTAGAAGATTGAAATACAATAAAAGCAAAGCTCTTCATCCAATAACATCATTAAGATTGTGAAAAAGCAAGAAACAAATATGCATGTGTGTCCAAACTACAAATCTGTAAGAAAAAGAAAGGGAACCCCATAGAAAAATCAGCAAAACATTTGAACAAATATTCTATAGACTAAAATAAACAAATAGATAATAAATACATGAAAAGGCACTCAACTACAATAATCAAGTAAATAAAATTAAAGGCACTATAAAACATGCAATAAAATTTATGGTTCTGACAATATCAAAGGTTACTAATTATGTGAAAAAATTAGAATTCATATAGTTGCTGGTAGAAGAATAAACCATCATAACCTCTGGGAAATCATTGGGTCAATCTTCTGATGCTGACTGTACACATACACTTAAACCATCAATTTCTCTCCTTGGTACACAAACAAGAGAAATGTATACACATACTTGTCAAACAACATAAAAAATGCACACAAGGCACTTTCAGAGGAGCCCAAAATTGGAGACAACCCAAATATCCATCAACAACTGAATGGGAATGGTTAAATAACATGTTTTCTGTTCATACAAGAAAATGCCATAGAGTAATGAAAATGTATTGAGCTCAACAATATGGGCAAATCTCACAAACAAGATGTTGAATGAAATAAACCAACATATAGAAGAAGACACGCTAATATAAGTGTATTTACTAAACCAAAAAATACGCAAAACTAACTTACCATGATGGAAGTCCGGCGAGAGAGCCCTTAACAAAATAGGGGTGGGGAATGTTGGTTGCAGTCTATTTTCTGCTCTGAGAGGAGTTATGTAAGGATTTTCACATTGTGGCATTCATTTTATTCTGATTCATTTGTGTACCTTCCATGTTATACTTCAGTAAGAGATTTATTTAAAATCATATATATAGGTAGTAGATTCACTTTTTAGTCACAAATATAAGTGTATCCAATATGTAGAACTTTTAAATTTCTGAATTTCTATTTTGAATTCCAATCTATCATTCAAATTTAAGTATTCCCTGTTCCCTCAGCTCTGGGTATGCATTTAATTCTGTTTAGCTGTAGAGAAATAAGGCTGGGGCAGTGTTAGCACCTTGACTCTGACCATGGCCTCTCTCCAGTTGAAACTGCTATCACGCTGTTTTGTTTTTCAACATGCAGTTTACCACTGAGTCCCCCAAAGCTGTGAACAGGAGCTCTAATATTGCTCATTGCAACTCCTACTATACTCCAGAAGAAGGGAATTTAAGGTTCTGCTACAAATTATCCATAAGCATCCAAGCTCTTCTCCCACTAGGATGACCTTGCTTTAAGATATCTGGTGACCTCTCAAAGCTATGACTTATACTGTGAGACCTTTCTACATCCCTAGCTATTTCAACATACTTTTGAAACTCAAAAAAGTAGAATTTGAATGGGGTAGGTGAAGAAAAAAGTAATGTCACCTATAAGCCCAATGTTATCACTCCATTGTTTCAAGGCTTTTAATTGCTTTTCTTTACAGTTAAGGTAAAAGGCATACATGTCAATAAGTCTAAGGAAGTAAAAGTGGTCACAAGTACTTTCAGCTCCATTTACCAGAAAATATAACTTATTCCCCCACATCATGCATCTAGACTGGCCTTGTGATACTTATCAGCAGCATGAAGTGGAAGTGACATTGTGTGACTTCCAAGGAAGGCCTCAAGAAGATTTTCAACCTGCTGTTGTCCTTCTGCTGCCTTGGGTGGCCACTTCAAGAAACCCAGCCTAACTTGGAAGGGATAAGAGGCTTTAAGAAGACAAGAGGTACATAGGCCTGGCACAGACAGTGTACAATCTGCCTGACACATAAGTGAGGCCATCTCAGAACACCAGTTCTTATAGTCAGCTGCTGGCTGCATCTGCAGGAGTGAGCCCAGGTGAGACTAGAGAGAACTGGGCAGCTCAACTCAGCCCAAATTGCTAACCTAAGAATCATAGGCAAGAAAATGGTCAATCTCTTAAGCCACCAAAATTTAGGGTGGTTGATCACACAGGATAGACAACATACGCTGTGACACACAGAGCCTCACATAAGGTGACCCTGTTTGCTGCTTCTGCTTGTCTAACTGTAGGGGCTTTCTCCTGGCTTCTTAAGTCCCGAGGCTACTTGGATTCTTTCAATGTTCTTAATGACTTTTCTGCTTAGCACATTTGTACATTCTACCCTTGTAGGAATTTATGTCCTCAACCATTTTCCTAGCTAAATTTTTGTTAATCTTCAGGCCTCAGTTCAAATGTCAAGGGTCTACTCTGATGATCCAGCTGAAATTAGGTGCCCTTGTCTATTTGACAGCACTCTGTCCTTTATTTATCACAATTTGCAGCTATAATGTCCTCATATCTGATTATTTAATTAAAAGTCTCCCAATAAATAGAAGGATCCATGAGTTCAGGGGCCATAAAAATGATTAGCCTACAGCTGTAAGCCCAGTACCTGTACCCAGGAATTCATAAGTATGGACACTTCATAAATTTGTTGAAGAAACATGAATGCTTTTTATTATGACCACTTTCTTAAAAGAATACCTCACAAACATCCTGCTTGAAATGTCCAATGAAACTAGTTCTTGGGTCAGTATAACATGCAAAGTACACAACTTGGAGTCAGGAATATCGGTGGTTAAAAAAGAGTAGCTCAAAGATAAGACAAAGGAGGGCTGGGGATTTAGCTCAGTGGCATAAGCGCCTGCCTGGCAAGCGCGAGGTTGTGAGTTTGATCCCCAGTACCGCAAAAAAAAAAAAAGAAAGATAAGACAAAGGTGATGGCCAAATGAAATGGTTCTCCTGTATGGTGAAGCGGTATAGCCAGGGCTTTTTTCCATGTCCTTCTGATTTCCTTCTTCCTCTTATTTTGATGTCAACAAAAAAGAAACAAGAACCAGTCAAACAGTCATTTGAA
Organism: Dolichotis patagonum; assembly: GCA_004027295.1. Taxonomy (NCBI): domain Eukaryota; kingdom Metazoa; phylum Chordata; class Mammalia; order Rodentia; family Caviidae; genus Dolichotis; species Dolichotis patagonum. The sequence continues at coordinate 95,873 of PVJX010000477.1, read as the reverse complement.
AAATATTTGTATATTTGAAAATTGATTTCAAGTCCAAGGTATCGTACTTTCCAGGTTTCACTATAGAAACAGACTTAAGTTATGCTGGGATTTCCTAAGAAGTCTGGCTTTTCCTAAAACTATGTATTGGTCAAATTTCCTGTTGCCAGGACTTCTAACACCTACAGTTTAATAGAGGAGAGGTTTAATTTAGCTCATGTTTCCAGGGAATTCAGTTCGTAGTCTGCAGGCTCCAATACAAGAGTGTCATTGTGGAGATACCTGATAGAACTGCTCAGTTCCTGGCAGCAGGAGAGCAGCACTAGGGAGGAAGGGGTGAGGGACCAGACCTAGTACCTCATAGCATGCCTCCATGACCCACTCAGACACCCCCAGAAATGTGCTCTACCAGTCTTCCGGCAAGCTGTCAAGCCAATCAAGTTGACACAATCAAGCTTAACCATTACAAACTATATGCCATTTGAGTAAAAGTAGAATTCCAGGTATATAAAGTTTTCCAAGTGATAATAGAAGAGTCAAATAAGAACATCAAAAATTAAGATGCAAAGGTTAAGCAGGAGAGATTTGTAGAACTGGGAAGCAAAGCTCATCAAATATGTAGGATGGAGCAGATATTTTTGCATCATTAGCACATTTCTCATCTTCAAGTTTCCCTAACCACACATAGTAGTAGCTGGAGTCCCACCAATCACATCTAGCTTCCCAGCTACAAAAAGAACAGAGAGAAAAAGGGCAAAACGACTCCTCAAAGATGTTATAGCCTCCATTATGGTTGATACATATGTCAAGTTTAAAAGTTTAACTAAGAAAATCAGCAGGGAGCCAGGATATTTACTATGTAAATATCCTCAGCCTGTGCAAGAGGAGGGCACAGAGGCAGTGTGAGTGCTAACTCACCCTGCTTACAGTATAAAGGAGGAAAAGAGGTTTGCTCTTCTTCCATTTGGTTCTGGCTGCTTTTGCTGGCTGCTGCCTTGAAAGGTTGCCCTGGTGCCATGCCAGCCTGCCTTGGAGACAGTTGATCATGAACCAAAACCTCCACAAACAGTGAGCCAAATAAATCTTTCTTGCCTGCATTTTGGTTGTCAGGTGTTTTATCTCAGCAAGGAGAGAGAAGTTACCAAAAACAGCCTCAGAAATCCTACTCAATGACTTGTATTTAACTTCACTGGCTATTTCTAATCTCAAAGACTAAGAAATATGCTCAATTAGTTGGGCACATTGTCTCCCAGGATAAAATTGAGTTTCTTACTTAGAAACCTGAGGAAAATGAGCACTGAGTTGGTAACCAGCATGTGCCATCACAGAGATAATTGTTGGAGCCACATTGCAGAAAGGTTCAGTGAAGAGAGGTCCAGAGAAATGCCATCAGAATTAAACAGAAATGAAAACTTTTTCTCTCTTGGGGACAGAGGAAAATCCTACAGTAAACCTCTATGTCACTTAGTTTTCAACAATCCCACTGTTGAATATCCCTCTGTCCGCAGTGTTTCAAGATTTCTTCTATTTTACAGGAAATGACTGCTACATATTTTGTCTCGGTACTCTGGATTTTTCCTCCCAAAGGAATTTTTGTTAATCCCCTGAGTTATTATAAGGTTTGGTAACTGGAAGCATACATACAAACATATTTTTTAAACTTTGCTTTTCCAGGATGTTTTCTGAAAGATGTTTTTATTGTTTGCAAACAAAACCTGAAATTAAGTTCCGGGCATAAATTCTTGTACACGCTTCCATGCTGTCCCAAACAGGCATGGCATTGTTCTGCGAGCCTCTCCATCCTTCCTACATGTTCCCATTGTCTTGAATTTTTCTGCCACTGCCCCATGGGCATGCTAAATATTCAAGGCCGTCATTCTCTTTTTTTTATGTTGCGCAAATATTTCTTTTCAAGGTTAATAAAATACATTCAGGACACTCAAATGGGCCATGTGCTTCCACTCATTTATATGTGAGCTTAGTGAGTTTCATTTGAATTTTCAGACAGAGACTGTTATTATCTAATTTTACTTCAAGACAATACCATGGGTTTTCCCTGAGCTCTGACTATAATTTCATTTTATGTCTGCCATTTCCAGCCTAACAAAGTAGCTCCCTTTCCTAGGAACAAGCTGTTGCCAGGAGTTGTGGTAAACACTCATACTCCTTATCCTTATTTTCCTGCCACCAGTCCTGAGGGATTTCTTGTTATGGAGCCCCCATAATACACTCAGGCTCTCCCTACACTAAACCTTCCTCAGACCCTTGCAATGTCCTGGGGTCAAATAAAATCATTATGGAATGTTCATTGAGATCACTTACATCTTTCAGTTATTAAAAAAGTTCATATTTGAGTTTTTGCAGCAGTAGAGGACAGTTTGCCTGCATTTAAGCTTTTTTAAGGTAGTGTCATAAAACCAACAAAGAATTAATTTCTCCCCTTGTACACTGTGTTTTTCACAAGGAGATACTAAATGGATTATTTACAACATGGAGCTTCCAAAGCAGAACTAAGGACAAATTCTGCATATATGTAGAATTAGAACATGAGTGAATATATTTCCCAGTTAAAACTGAGCTTTTCTTTAAGGAACACAATCATAAATGTAAAATAAAACAACAGAAACATACATGCACATACCCAAAAACCTATGTAGAAGGCAGTAAAGAGACAAGAAAGATTTGCCACTAAACTGATGACTTAGAAAACAATAATAAAATAGCCAAATTGTAGATATCTGTTGTACTTTGGGCATTTAGTGGGCCCCTCCCTTCTTTGAGTAACCAATATACCTCTTTTATAAAATGAGTGCAATTTATTCCATGTCAGTGAGGCTGACCCAACCCTTTTCCTGTGTCCAGTGGAGTGGCCAGAGTGTGCCAGGATTGGTCTGCATGTTTGCTGAGATTCCCTATGCAGAAGTAGCAAGACAGAATCTTCTTCTCCAGGGTAGTACATGGTAAGACAAATGAAGTCTAAAGATGCCCACTGCCATTATTCCTAACTATAATCAACCAGCTATCAGCAAAGATAAAAATGAGACCAATATATTAAAAAAAAAAGTCAGAAGACACAAAGGGAAAAGAGAGGGAACTTTGTAACAGTTCTCGGGTGTCAGAATTTAAAACATCTACTTGTCTATTTTAAAAGAGTTTATATTAGGTTTCTATTATTTTCGGCTAATGGTCCCTATCTATGACAGATCTGAGGACAAAGAAACCAAGAAAACATTCTGGAAGAAGTAAAGATGTCTGCCTGCATATGCAGTGATGCGGGTCTTAGAATTTTAAGATTTTCCAGATTGCAGCAGTCTTACCGTTTTCTCAAATTATATATATTGAGTTGGATTGATGATGTCTTCCAAATGTTTCACATTCAATCTTTTCAGATAAAATATAATTAAACACTTAAGTATATATGTATATATGTATAACTACTAGTTTTCAACATTTTACTGATGGATAGAGTCTTTTCCCAAGTGTAGAGGAAGAGACAGTGGTGAAACTAAAAATAAATCATTTCCATAATTTTTATTCTGTTTTGTGAAAGAGTGTCATGAGAATATTATGAGTTAAAATTACTTTTCTATGTCATTTAGAGATTTTGTTTACCTTTCTATTAGAGGCAATGAATGATTTTGCATAACTTAATTGGGCTGCTTAGTTTGGACTTCCAAATCAATTTAGTTTCTTCTGCATCACTGACATTTGGAAAGATCAAGTATTGTAAAATATCTTCTATTTCAGGGCTGCTTCAAGAAAAGAATATTGATTTCTGGTCTTTTATAAATGTGGCTAAAATCACCAGCATATGATTTTGGATGCTTTGGTTTAAAGGACATATTTCTGTTATCTAATAAGCTACTATGTAGTTCCTTTTCCAAATGTTGCAAATACTCATCAGTGTGAAGGACAGTCATTGTTCAAAGCCTTAGGCAGTTCCACAACTAACAGCAAGTATCTGGTTCAGCTCTGCTAGAAAGAACTGTAGGCAATGAACTGAAGTGACACTAAATTTTAGAAGCCCAAAAGCATGGAACTTGGGTTGCATGTATCTAAGAGAAAATAATAAAGATTTCCTTGAGTATTGAAAACTGATATAACCCTCATTATTGAAATCAAAATTCAAAACACAAAGCTAAGAAATCTGAACCAAAAAATGCTCAAATTCTCAAACTTCACAGTAGCCCTGATAATCTTTACTAGTCAGAATAGGGGCCACACATGCAGAGAGAAAAGAAGACTCATTCAAACTCATCCAATTTAAAAAGTATAGAGTTGGGATGGATGGATGTTCATACACACCCACCACATGTGTTGAGACAAGAAATATTGTTACTGATGTAGTCAAAGTGAAGAGCTTACTCCACTTTAGATAAACCTTAAGAATTATAGGAGTACCCTCTGCTAAAGTCTTTGTGTATAGACACATGCAGTAGTAACCATTTGTATTGCCTTTTTCATTTTTATAAGCTAAAGACAATGGTTTTCAAAAATTAAGAAAATATGGTACTTCCATCTATCTACCATGGCCATCCATCTTCAAACAATACAAATCCAACAATACATGAGTCACATATGGAGTGAGTCAGCCAAATACACACGGCTGAGCTAATCTGTGATTCATCACTAAACCGAATTCATATTCATGCTTCCATGTGCTTGAAGGCAAACACAAGAGATTAAATTATTTTTAAAATGCATCTTCTTGACAAACACACCAGATTTGCAAATGAAAATGGCAACTTTGTTCGATGTCAAGTTTCCCCAAGTAAGTCAAATACCTCTGCACAGCACAGGCAGAGTCACTTGTTTCAAAAGCACTGAGAGGACAGAACCACACAGGGCAATGTAAGAGAAAAATCTGAATTTTTCTCTTACCCACAATCTCTTACCATGATTTACCCACGAATTAAGGCATTCATTCTCAGCTCTGTTACACAATAGATCACCTGGGGAGTTTTGAAAGTATCATTACCTAAATTCCATCTCGAAGCAACCAAATTGCAATCTCTGATGGTGGAGCTGAGGCACAGGTAATATTTTTTGAAGTTGCTCAGGTGATTTGGATGGGCAGCCAGGTTTGAGAACCATGAAAACACTTATTCTTAGTGTGGACCCCAACTAACATTAGAATCACAAGGAGATTTACTGGAAATGAAATTCTTGGGCCCCACCTCACACCTCACACAGACTGGACCAGACACTGTAGAGGGAAAGCTGGGGCAGTGTGATCTGCATTTTAACAAACCCTCAGGAAATACTGGAATGAGCTAAGCTCAGAAACACCGCAACAGAACAGTATCAAAATTCCCTTTAAAACTCAGTCTCACCTAGAAATGTTAATATGTTCAGTTACTAGAATAACTCTAGTACCTTAGGATGAGCTAACTTGCCATTTTAATATATTAAACATTTAATCTTTTCCTGAAATACATGGGACAGAGGATGAGTAAGCATGAATGGTAAAGTAAGTAGAAAAGGGATCTAGCCAATATGGTCCAATAATGTAACCATATGAGCCAGAAATGCAAGACACTACAAGATAAAATGTTTTCTAGCTTCCTTATGAAAACACTCCAAAGAAACAGCTAAGTTACTATTGTAGTCAGGGGTTGTGCAGAGAACAATTTGAATCAGGACAGAGAGTTTATAATATTATTTTATGATGGTCACCCAGAGTTAACACGAGAAAATGCAGGAAATCTGTCTACAACACGTAGAAAGACGTAGAATATTTAGTCAAGGGTCTGAATCCCACGGCAATGTCCCACATGAGTCCAGATGAAGACTCAGAGCTCATGACAGTGTCTCCCACAAGTCCAACTGGAGGTCTAGAGCCCACAAGAAGGACTCACGCCAGTCGCTTTTACAGATCCGTGCTGGGAAGGCCCAAAGGTCAGTGGTGGGAGCTAGAAAGTCTGTGCCAGCAGGGTGAAGGAGCTGTGCTGGTAGGTTGAGGGTTCTATGCTGGAGTTGAGGAGTCACACAACAAAGACCAGGGCTGTCCTGAAAAGCACCACAGCCATCCTCAGCGACACGGAGGCCCCGAGCTCCTTTGACGACAAGCACAGTCGAGTACATGCCAGGAAACCAGTGTGACAAGTTCATCCTGGAGACCAAGCAGCACACGTCTTCCTCTCTGGAGCCAGGAAGCAATGCTCAATGTGAGGACCAGAGCTTCTCCAGGAGAACCAATGGCTCAAACAGCAACACTAGGAGAACCCACAATGCCTCAACGCCTCAATGTGCCTCAACGCATTAACCCTTCCTTTTCCTTCTCCACGTCTCAATTTATGCTGGCAACTTTCCTCAGGTGAAACATCTACGCTCAGCACTATAGTGATGTAATCCAGCTGGCATTAAGTTGACCACCAGTTTTAATCCATAACAGTCACATTTCATTTTATGTTTATTTAACCTAACATACCCAAAATACTGTCATTTCAATATTAACCGATATAAAAAGTGTTGTATGAAAGGAGAAAAGGTCAGCATGCCCCTTGAGGCAGATGGAAGAGGCCATTGAACCTGATAACATGGATACAGTTAAGGCATTGCCACCTACTTCATGGCATCAAAAATTATTGATGGCACATTCTATATACATATTTTTTTTGAGCTGGGAATCGAACTCAGGATCTTATGCTTGTCAGGTAGACACTGTGCTGCTGAGCTATATTCCCAGTCCCTGTACATTATTTTTTGTGCTGTCTTCAAAATCTGGTACGTATATTGCAATTTGGACAACTACAGTGTTCCATAGCCACCCTGGCCAGTGACTACCATGTGGGACAGCACACACTTAGATTAGGATTTCTCAAACATTAATGCACAAAAGAACTACCTACAAATATTGGAAATGTGCCCCTCATTTAATAAGTGCTTTAGTCTATTTTGTGTTGCTATAACAAAATGCCAGACACCAAGTAACTTATTAAAAATAGAGGTTCATCTAGCTCACCCTTATGGGGGATAAGAAATCCAAGAGCATGGCACCTGTAACTGCTTTGCATCTAGCAAGGAATTTGTGCTACATCACACTATGGAAGTTACACATGGTAAGATAGAGCAAGAATGCTTCAACTCAGGTCTCGCTTCTTCTTTTAAAACCACTTGTGTTTAGGATGTGCGAACTACATCCTAAAAATCTTAATTAATATTAATTCCTTCAGAAGGTCCCAACTCCAAATACTGCCATCATATGAACTTTGGAGTTAAATTTTCAACAAGCAAAATTTAGGGGACAAATTTATACCACAGTAGTAGGTCTGAATGGGGCTGGAGATTCTATTTCTTTTTACGTTCTGTCATCTGGCCAGCTACATAATTTACGGAGCCCATGAAAAATGAAAATGCAGCATCCAATGTTCACAAGCCAGAAAGAAAAAAAAAGAATCTTCAAGGGTACTAAAATAGAAAATGCTATCCTTTCCTGTGTAGTCTCTTTCCTGCCTGAAATATTGGTTTTTATTTGATCTTGCACTCCCTGGGCATTTGAGTGTTACACGCAGACCTTCACAGCAGAAGAATGCTCCTGTGGATGTGACAGGTGTGAAGGTGTCACTTCATCGAATGTATGTTGATTGTTATTCTCTTTACGCTATAACTTGCAACTCTAATCAACCTCAGAAGATAAGTAACTATGAAAATAAATCTGATCTTCCTTTCAAATAAAACATACTGTTTAAATTAGGTTGCTTGTGGAAACAGGAAAATGAAATAATCCTAAAATTTACCAAGAATATTTACTACAAAATTTAGACCTTCTTGTTTTGCTAGAAGAGATAAATCATTGTTCAAATGTGGTTCCCTTTTCTTCCAAGTCAGTAAGACCTGGCTCTAAGAATCCTGGCAGTTTGGTTTAGAGACCAATAAGCTGCTGCTTTTAACAGTGGAGCCAGCTTCAAAGAAATGTTTTCCCTCTAGTCTCCTCTTCTAGACATGCGGATCCAAAAACCTTCAGGACTGGAACGTTTGTCAGAAGTGCTGTTGAAAAACTGGATTTACTGGCATGATTAAAAATTCCTTTCCTACCATTCTTATTCATTGATTGATAATATTCCTCAATTCACAGAAGTCTTGATGTGTTTTAAAAGGAACAGATAACATAAAATAATAAAATTTAAAAAAAAAAACAAGCAAGAAAGATGCAATTCAGAGTGTAGTGTTAAAAATCAGAGGGAAAAAAATAGGACTCTAATTTATTGGCCAAAATATTCAACAGTGATAATAGTTGCCTTGCAAATTGTTTCAGAGTTTCTCGTGACCCAAAGTAAAAATGGAAATGTTATCAATTACCTTGTTTTCCCACATTGCTCATCAGGAGAAAAACACTAGTTTCCCAGAGAGAACGAAACATTTTAAGTATTTATGTCTGAGAGAAATCACTAACTCAGATGAGAGCTATGATACATGACATCCTGATTAATATGAGTGTGGGGGGTATTTGCCAAAGCCATATTTACTGGTTATTTCTTGTGATTTCTTTAAGTAAAAGGTAAAAATACTATAGTATTACAAATATAAGTGGAAATAAGGTCCCTATATTCTCTGTGAGCTCATTTTTCTGATTCTGTTTCATACTTGATAATTAGCACAGATGTTTATATTCCCACACTGGGAATTAACCTGGGGAGGTGTGGGTGGACACAGGGTCTGCTCACAATGCAGGGCTTGCTGACAAGCGCGTACACGCTCTTCCAGGAGACACGGTCTATTGTTGATTGGTTATCTGACTCCTTGTCAAGCTGCAATAGAAATGAAATTCAATGGCACAGTCTATGATTAAAGAAATGGGATCCTAATTAAGCCCAAATCCATGAAGCCTCCTACGAATCACCTTAGAAAGCAAGTCATGTTCATTCTTTATACACAAACTGAAGATCGGATGATGCAAAAGGCAGTAGGTATTGACAAACTTGTCCTACTGACTGGTGGCTTCTTGAGAATATCCTGACTTTGTGGATTAATATAAAAGATTCATGCTGTAAATAAAATGTTTCTCTGGCCAGTACAAAGCTAAAGGAAAACATTAAAAAGGACCATGAGGACTAGAGAAGGAGCCTAATTCTGACATGTACAGTCGTGCTTTAAGCCCTCAGTTGAACACTAGATGAATGTATCTTGCAAACAGAAGTAACAATAAAGTGATTATCACTAAGGTAAGCTACAAATTCCTTTACCAAATTAGTAGTGTACAGGCTTTATATAAATTAATATGTGATGTAGCAAAGGGACAGGTAAATAGTGAAAAGATGGTGGGAACTGAGGGAAGAGGTTTTAGTATCAGAAAAAAATAAGAGTGCAGATTTCACTGCATTGCACTGAGAGGGTAACAATTAATTACAAATATACATACCCCGAGTAATGTACTAAATTTCTATGACAATATGACCATAAAGGAAATAAAACATTTAGCCTTCAACTTTCTCATGTTCATTTTATACATGAGAAATTCTAAATGATCATTTAATTTATACGGAAGTGATTGTATAAATTTAGGAATTTGAGCAAAACATTTTATCATTTATATTATTTAGAATTTATTATTTTGCAATAAAATTGAAAATCTGATTTTCTGAGACTTTATTGAAGACAATTTTAAAATCCCACTGAAGAATTAAACTATGCATTTATAGCCATTCTTATTTTAATTAGATTTTTATTTTGGCTATTACACTAATTGTTATTTTAATTAAACTTTTTACTACTAGTACTCATTTTAATTTTTTAAATGCTATTCCTACCCAAAGGAAAGCAGCTTAATATCACCTGAAATTCTATAGAGTCTTTGTAAAGCTAATTTTTCTCCAAGAATGGAAAACGCTTCCACCTCAGAGATTTGGAACAAAAGTCATGTCAGTGTAACTTGAATGCTCAGTGACCTAAGAAGTGGATTATTAGCAGCTATATTGGGGGAAAAGAATATTGCCCTGAGTCTAATAAAAGTTTTACTGTCCAATCAAACTTCCAGCAATTGAATTCATCTTCATTTTCCTCTTCTTCCTTCACAGTAGGAAGAGTAACCTTTAGATACGGGTCTCCAAGGAGCCCAGCTCAGTCATTCAGGGCCTGGTACTGCTACAACAGCACCCTGTGTCTCATGCTTAGGAATCTAGATGAGCATGCAGCACTTTTCCTTCAGAGTTCATAGAACATAGGCCAGTATATAGCACTTTTCCTTCATAGCTTATAGAACATAGATGAGTATACAATACTTTTCCTTCATACTCACTCTTTCAATTGAGTTTTAGATCACATCTGGTGCATAGTTTGTAATCAGAGATGGGTGATTATTTAAGTTTGCCCTCCACTTCTTTTATGAAGGAGCCTAGGTTCCTAAATGACCTCAGCCTTTCCACCCATACCCACCCTATTCTGTCTGTACCTAGACTTGGGTTATCCAACCAGCTCATTTGCAGGAATGATAAGCTGATAAGAGTTAATGGAGTTGGTCACAGGAAGTATTTGTCTTGGACAATAGCATGTAATTCCCTAAGCACAGAGAAGCAAATCTGTACAGATGACAGTACAGGGAGTACAATGTAGGACCATGCACTGAGTCTGTGACAGTGGGAGAATATGAGGGGTCAGTTACAGTGGATAATGAGAATGAGAGTCCACAATCCGTGAAAAACATAAATGCATATGAGAGGGCTGTTCATTGGGTAGTATACATAAAACTTGTCAGATAAAACATGGAGCTAGAAGCAAGTGTATGGGAAACACAAGTGAAGAAAGCTAGGGAGAGCTGTTTTGGCTGGTGGTCCTGCCTACACTATATATCAGTCAGTGGAAAGTACAACACCAAACGGACACACTTTGCCCATTCTCAATAAACAGCAGAGTACTCTCCACTCAGCTGACACCCACAGCTCATGGAAATTCAGGTTGCTGAAACCTGAAACTTTTTTCCTCAGGGGATGTCTTTTCCTAATACGAATATTTTAGGTAATGCTTTATTAACTTCAGCTACAGAGAAGCTCCTTAATTTTTCATCTTCTGAGGACACATCAGATTATCTGCTTTTGCCTTTACTTTCTCTCACTGAATTTTCCCAGGAATTCATGGTGAAAGGTAGGGATTATTTTAATAGCCTGGGAATTATTTGAATTTTCATCTCCCAGAGACAGCCATGAAGTCAATCATTACTATTTTTTAAAAGGGTCAATATAACTCAGAATTGACAAGCAAAATGGCTTTTTCTCAAAAGAACATAGACTGTCCAGACCCAGCCAAGTTTTGCAGTAATGGATGCCAGAGAACAGGAATAACAGGCCCAGTGAGGTCACAAGGACTAATCACAGACCAAGCAGTATAGGAACAATAAGCATCACCCAGACCAGGGCGAGTCCCTTTTGTTTTTAGGGCAAATGATGATATAGCAGTACTTTTGCTCCTCTCTTCCTTCAATTCCTCTATCTTATCTATTCCTCTTCCTTACTCTTTGTATTTAGAAGAAACACTGCTGATTAATCATCACATAGCATCTTATTTTCAATATTTTAGTGTGCTAAACATGAATGGTGAGTGCCAGATCAGTATCCTTGGTATCCATCTCTTCCCTTCCTTCCTGTTTGTTGCCCCAGCCCACCCAATACAACCTGTCTCTCTCCACTCCTTAAGTCTCCCCTGTCTTCTCACTCCATTATCCAGGGCTCTGTCACATAACCACCAGGTCCTACTTGATTCCTAACATTATCCCTTTCATGGGATCACATCATATAGTCGGTTTTTAATAAAGTTTCAGAAAAGCTCTAAAACAAGGCTCTTTGATGCAAACCAGAAGTGATTTTATACAGAAATGTGCTAGGAAGACAAACAAATCAAGGTGTTCTGGTCATTGATTTGGTATGAAGATATATACAGTTGTAGGGGCAAAGCATTTATTGCCCACCTAGAGTTGTCATGTGTAAAAGAAAGAAGAGGAACAGAAGAGGATCACCATGGGCCACATAGCACCAGGAGTTTCCACACGTTAATTCCATTGCAGATCACAAGCAGCGATAGCCAACAATGGCAGCCACTGTGGCAGGTGTGGGTAAGAAGACATGCCCGTCTCCTCACAGGGCTTACAGAGCAAAGGGCAAGAGAGGTGGGCAAATATTGTAAAATCAAGGGAAAACATCATAGAGATTAATGAAGAAATAAAACAAAAATTTGATTTTGTTCTTTACTCAGTGACATTCAGCTTATTCAGCAGCCTGCTTACCAGATTTCAGGTCAACCTCTCTCAGGTCATGGATAAGACTTTCCAGGTAATAAAAATCTCTACACAGGAATAAAAGTGAAACATAGACATATAGAGGCCCTCTCTTAGAGGCCTGTATCAAGGCTAATGCTTTCCTTTGCAAGCAAAACCCTCAGTGTAAACTTCTAGCCCTCTCACCAGGCCAGGCAATAAAGATATCAGAAGTTGGTGACTAAGTTTTCAAGGGGAGTAGTATAAGGTGTGCCCAGGCTAAGAGCTAACTGACATGGACATTTTAGGAAAACCTCATCCCTCTGTTTTGACAGCAAAACACAAAAGGCCTTCTATGGAAGAGAACCATTTCTAGCTATAGTCAGTCCTTCTGGTTACTAGCAAGCCAACCTGATGAGAACATGGCTCCAAAATAATCCCATGTACCTGTTGTCTCCCTTTGGGGCATCCCCTGACCTATTTCCACTCTCTTTTCTATTCTTTCTATTCCTGCCTGAATGAGGACAGTCTGAATATGGAGATCCCTCAAAAAATTAGGATTAAGTGGCCCTGAAGCAAGGCCAGCAGATTGCTGTAGCTGCTGGTCTCAAACAGGAGCCTAAAGAGAATTCTTTCTGTGGTCTGTTGGCCATTTCAGAATTTTGGAAATGTAATGGTCAATTCATCAGAAAGAAATAGCAGATGAGTATGGTGGACTTTTGGTGGCCTTCAGGAGAGAGACCCTGGCGGCTTGGCACCAGCATGGTGCAGTTGACTCAGGGTGCCAGGAGAACAAGGAGCTTCCCCCCTCTCTGGGGGGCAGCTGTGAGTGTGGCAGACTTTTGGTGGCCCAAAGGAGAGAGACCCTGGCATGTCAGGACCTGCACCATGTGGTTGACTGGGGGTGCCGGGAGAACAAGAAACTCCTCCCCTCTCTGGGGGATGGCTGTGAGCCTGCCAGTGCACGGGCTGAGAATCAAACATCTCATGTCATCCTGTCCCCCGTCCCGTGTCCCCCACCCCTTAGTAAGTGGGAGCCAGTGAACTACACATCTTGTGAAAAGATTGGCTATGTTATTTAGTATGAGCTCCCCATATGCAAAGATAAGGACAACCATTTGGAAGAAAACAAGAGACAATATGATAGATAGTGAAGATCTCTGGTTGTCTAGCTTTGAAATTTATGCTTTCTTATGTCCCATTCTGCTCTGTTTTATTCCCTTTAAATTTTAAATCTGTTTAATTTTACCCCCTTTAAAATAAAATTTAAAAAAACAAACAAACTAGGATTAGAAGTTCCATTCAACCCAGCTATTCCTAAATGTGACAGAGATGCTCTTAGGTTTTCCCATTCCATTTAGATTTTTCATCTCTCCCTATTCTTGAAGTCATCTATTCTGAATTCATCCGAACATCTCTTGTCTCTCTCCACTCCTCCCCACCATGAACCCATCAGAGTAAAGTCTGAGGCAAATCAGAGATCAGCCAACGAGCTAAGAACCATGCCTGTTGCTTATAAAGTCATCAGGGCTCACATTTATATTATTATGGTCTGTAGTTGGCACCTGGACTAAATAACTGCACCCTCTTTCTGCCCCCCAGTTTCTAATACACTTACACACTTGAATCTTTCACCAAAACATTTCATTCTTGCTCTTATATTTCTATTCTTTTCATTATAAACAGAAGAAATATAGTGACTGGAAATAAATCAAGAGCACAGGGAGAGAGGAGATGCCTGGTAGCCACATTCTTGCCTCCATCACTTCTCCTGGCCCAGGTAAGCACAACCCATTCTGGAATCTTGATGGTTCAAGTTCAAATTTGCACTTCAGCCTAGCTCTTTGACCCTTTAACCTTCTTGCCTAATCTCTACACCTATGTTTCCTCATATAAAATAGGGAAAGCTATAGTACCAATCTCAGGATTGGTATGAGGACTAAAAGATTCTCTCTGTACAAAGCTTTTAGTGCTGTTAAACAACAATTAACATTGGTTATTATCAGGAGAGATATGTTATGATCTCAGCCAGTGAAGGTTTCTACTTTCCAAATCAAAGCTGCAAGACAAAACAACAATGAAAAGGGGAAACTGAGCAACCAGTCTGCTGCCTTGGTAAGTGGCTGTGGTCTGGTGAGCCTGTGGCCACCCCAGGACAAGAGCCAGCAGCATCTCCTGAGATCTGTGCCATATTGGAACTAAGGGTGCTGGGAAACCGAGCAACCAGCCTGCTGCCCTGGTAAGTGGCTATGGTCTGGTGAGCCTGTGGCCACCCCAGGACAAGAACCAGCAGCATTTCCTGAGATCTGTGCCGTGTTGGAACTTAGGGCTCTGGGAAACCAAGCAACCAGCCTGCCACCCTGGTAAGCAGCTATGAGTCTACAAGTGCATGGGCTGAGAATCAAACATCCCATCCCCCTCCCCCTTAGGAAGTTGGAGCCAGAGATCTGAGCATCTCTTGGGAGGTTGACCATATGCAATATAGCAAATAAGGGGGATTTCCTTCCACCATCTCTTTGAAGGCAAATATTTTTATCACTGTTTTGTTTTGTCCTGATTAATGGTATTGCTCTATTCAATATTCTGTTTTGATAAGTTCTATAATTTTCTGTATTTCCTTTGATTTTGCTATAGCTGATTGAAAGAACAACTATTGTGACGATAACAAGATATACTATGGTACCTATTACTGTTATCCCGGTAACCTGCTGTGAAGTTCTGTACCAATTTCACTACACTGTCTTAATTGGTTTTATTCCATCCTATTCTGTTGTATTTTACTACCATCAAATTAATAAAAATTTAAAAAAACAACAACAAAAAGAAATAAAGCTTTAAACAATGGTTTAATTCTCCTTCTAAGTTTTCTTTTAATTTATTATTGCACTATAAATTGAGAAGTCTTTTGAGATTGTAGTTTAGAAAAGTTGCACATGGTTGAGAGACATTTACCAAGCAAGTATGAAATTAAATTACTCCTTTGACTGCATATGTGAAAAGACTGGAGATCAGGTTGACTTTTTCTCGAATTTCTTTGTCAAAAAATGAATCATTTAGCCAAGGGATGAACCCTGGTACTCTATCAATAAATCTCTCTCTTCAAGACATATTGATGGAAGTCAGCCTTTTGTGATCTGGATTTTTATAGAAATAATTGATGTTATTGTCCACTGGAAGAAGGATAGCCTCTTTAACAAATGGTGTTGGAAAAATTGGCTTTCCACATGCCGAAGACTGAAACTAGACCCATGCCTATCACCAGGCACTAAACTAAAGTCAAAATGGATCAATGATCTAAATATTAAAACAAAAACACTAAATCTACTGGAAGACAAGGTAGGTAGAAGTTTTGGAGACATAGGGGCAGGCAAAGAATTTATGAACAAAAAGCAAACCACACAGGAAATACTTCAAAGAATCAACAACAGGGATCACTTCTTACTGGAAAGTTTTTGCACTTCAAAAAAAATCACCAACAGAAGGAAAAGAAAAGCCACAGAATGGGAAAGAATTTTAGCTGACAATCCCTCAGACAAAGGATTTGTATCCAGAGTATATCAAGAATCCAAAAACATCAAGCCCCCTAAATTCAAAGACTCTCTCCAAAAATGGGCATCTGAGATGAACACACATTTCTCAGATGAAGATATATAAATGGCAAATAAATACATGAGGAAATGTTCACAATCACTGGTCATTTGAGAAACACAAATTAAAACAGCACTGAGATTTCATCTCACTTTGGAAAGAATGGCTGACATCAAGAAATCAACTGATAATAAATGTTGGCGAGGCTGTGGGGAAAAAGGAATGCTTCTCCACTATTGGTGGGAGTGTAGACTGGTGCAGCCACTATGGAAATCAATATGGAGATTCTTCAAAAAACTAGGATTAGAAGTTCCATTCAACCCAGCTATTCCCCTCCTGGGTATTTTCCCAGAAAAACTGAAAACAACATGTCACAGTGATATATGTGCACCCCTGTTTATAGCAGCACAATTTGTAATAACTAAATCTTGGAAACAACCAAAATGCCATTAACTGCAGCATGGATGAAAAACATGTGGTATTTTTATACAATGGAATACTACTCAGCCATTAAAAAGGATGATCTTGAGGCCTTTATAGGTAAATGGAGGCAACTTGAGACTATCCTCATAAGTGAAATAAATAAGTCTCACATTTGTAAATATCACACTGTCTCTCTAGTGTAAAAAATAATAAAAACTGAAAGGGTAATAAGATCCAAAATATATAATAGCTATTGTAAAAATGAAAGGGAAAGAAAATACTCTAAAGGATATAACTATATGGATGTTTAAGTATGTAAGATAGATGACCATATTATTAGGTTTCCATTAGATCTTTGAACAGAATGGTTTGCACTGTCTGTGTTTGTCCACTCTTTATGCTTTGATTTTGTAATTTGAATAACTATTTCTAAGAGGACAATATGTAACTTATCAACTAGTAATTTCTTAGTGTTAATATTTCTCTTTAAAATTCTGTCTTATTTCTATCTGTTTTTCTGTTTTCTTTTTTTCTTTCTTTTTTTATTAAATAAATTTTTAAAAAGGAAATAATCAATGTTATTATATCTCTAGAATCCTTTATCCTAAGGAGAAATGGCTTCATTTATAAATTTTTGCCACATTTACATTCTATCCTTGTGTAAATGCTATTAAGTGTCCAGTCACAGGATGACAATTAGTGCAAGAGTAGTGTTTAGGCATTTGAAAACCGTCACACTTGTGAGACAGTACATGGCCTGGATGCCTGTTGAATGAATGAAACAGTGCAATAGTGAAGAAATGAGCTGTGGTACTAGAAAATGTATCATTCGTGAGAATAAGAGATGATTTTACAGGCAACACTTAACCTAAGAGTTCTTATTTCTGTATACAAGGCTAGGAAGTTATGGAAAGTCTCCATCCCAACATAGCCAACAGTAAGACTTCATAAACAGTCATAGGCACTCCATGGCAAAAGGCACCTGTGGCACCAATATTCATTGCAGAAGAGTTGTATTTCCAGCACACTCAGTATTTCTCCTTTCAAGCAGGAGGACAATCATGGTTGTGTTTAATCAGTTGATTCATTTTTCTTAATCAAGAACATTGAAATCTGTCTTTTCTAAGCCAGTGAACATCCCAAAGCAAAATTCTAGGATCTATTAATGAATATGATTCTCTTCCATCTCCAATCTATGCCATCAACCTTTAGAATGTGGATAAGTGCAAGGATCTCAGCTTCCCTGTTTTCCATGTATGAATCTGACCTTGGAAACATCTCTGCTTGTGCAGTTCAGGCTACTGGTCAGGTCAAGGGTTCAGCTCAATGAACCCTGACCCCTCTGTGATGGGCTTGGGCTCCCTCATGCGTTCTTCTTTGAACCTCTCTGAGAAGCCGATTTTGAATGCTTCCCACCTAAACACAAACATCAGGTCACCTGGTGAGCCCAGGAGTCCCCTCCCTCATCCCGTGGAGTCAAGGTCTGCAGTGATCAACTTTCTGTTCCTTGTTGTTGGTAGGCCAGGTATTCTGGCTGAAAAACATCAAACCATTTTATATTAAAACCCCTGTCCTATTGACTGTTACCTCTTGAGCTAACAATTGCACTGTCCAGTGACATCGGTAACTAATGCAAGGCTTCTCTGGACTCCGTGTCTGAATAATTTATTTGAATCTCAGAATACCTAGAGGAGCTGTTTAACTTGCTGCTGTAGATTTATGGAGGAAAATTTTGCTCTAGTTCAAAGTCTTCTGACCAAGATTGTCTGACTAAAAATGACAGGACTCTTTGTCTATAGTGTTTTTTCTCTTTTATTTTCTTCCTTTTTATCATTTTCTTTACACAGTTTATCCATTTGTTACTATCTGCCAACAGGATCGAAAAGTCATCACAGACTGTCTATTGCTCGAGATAAACTTGGCCACACTTTTAATATTTATCAAAGTAGTGCTGTCAAATCCAACATCATGGATCACATACGAGAAGACAGAGTACTAACTGTAGAAATGCATACGAGACCTGCTCCATGAAAGTGAAAAGCTCTACAGTGTTTGAGTTTTTCCAGCCAGATTACAATGAAGTCATGGTCAATAATAAAATAGATTTTTAGTCCATGCTCTGAGCAGGCTTCCTGCTTGTTTAGTCATAGAATCCTTCCAGGGGTAGAAAAATCTGAAGTGAAGTTTAGGAAGAAAAAGCCATATAAAAAGAGCATAAAAGGACAGAGAAATTTAATAGATATTCTTAGAATTTCAGATTGGGTGCCTACATATGAACTAATTTGGAAAGGAATAGATTTAGCAATTTAAAAATCACTGACCCTGAGCCAGGGATTTAGCTCAGCGGCATAAGCACCTACCTGGCAAGCTGGAGGTTGTGAGTTCGATCCCTGGTACCACAAACAAACAAAACAAAAAACAAAAACAAAAAAAAAATCATTGGCTCTGTCTCTAAGATTCAACCAGTTATAAATAAAGTTTGCACATTCCAAGAGGCTGAAGTAGGAAGTTCAAATCCAGCCTGGGTGACTTGGAGACTTACAAGGTCTTCTTTTTTTTTTTTTTTTTTTTGTACCAGGGATCAAACTCACGACTTCACACTTGCCCGGCAGGTGCTTGTGCCACTGAGCTAAATCCCTGGCACAAGGTCCTTTTCAATAAGAGAGGCAGTGGAATGGTGTTGGGGATATACCTGAAGGTAAAAGTCCTGAATTCGATTCCTCCTACTGGAAAACATATTGGGCAGGTTTTTTTTTTTTCCATTTCTTTTGTGTTCCACTGGTTTTTTACTCCAATTTTAAAAACTCTTGGTATTCTAGTGGCATTGTTGGAAGATCAATAACATGAAGAATATAAAGTGGACAGATCAGTTATTTACTTAAAATGGTGACTTGTTCAAAGCCAGGTGCTTATGTAAAACATTCCAGAGAAATGTTACAGAGAACTCTTCCATCCAGGATCAAGTTTAATGTTTAACCACACACGGTTCGGTGCCCTCGGCTCTGCCCTGCCCTGCAGCATGTACCCAAGCCTCCTGTAAGTCATGGATCATTCATCACACTCGGCTTTTCCTCAGCCCACCACTGCCCCAGAATTCACAATTTGCTGCCAACATTCTCAGTTTTCCACATAATTAATACAGTGCAATGAGAACTAGTGTACTTTGCAAATACCCAGTCATCATAATTTGACATTTAAACCTTTCAGTACAAGATATACTAATCAAAAAAGATTAAAAGATTACAAAAGGGAACATTGCATATAGTTAGAGTTAATGAACTTTAACTGTTTCCTACTTCTAAAATTTAAAGATCATTATACAAATTATAGCAATGTATTAGAAAAGTAAGAGAAAAATAATCTTTGAAAGTTTGTCTAAGGATGGCCCTGAATCAAGGCCAGCAGATTGCTGTAGCTGCTGGTCTCAAAAAGGAGCCTAAAGAGAATTCTTTCTGTGGTCTGTTGGCCATTTCAGAACTTTGGAAATGTAATGGTCAACTCATCAGAAAGAAATAGCAGCGGTGAGTGTGGCAGGCTTCAGAGGCCCACAAGAGAGAGACCCTAGTGCCTTGGGACCTGCACTATGCAGCGACCCAGGGTGCCGAGAGAACAAGGATCTACCTGCTTGTCTGGTGAGAGGCTGTGAGCCTTTCAGCGCACAGGCTGAGAATCAAACATCTCATGTAGTCCCATTCCCCGTCCTGTCCCCCCACCCCCAGTTAGCAAGTGGGAGCCAGTGAACTGGGCATCTTGTGAAAGATTGCCTATGTTGTTTTGTATGAACTCTCCATATACAAAGATATAGACAACCATTTGGAAGAAAACAAGAGACAATATGATAGATAGTGAAGATCTCTGGTTGTCTAGCTTTGAGATTTATGCTGTCTTACGTCCTGCTTTGTTCTGTTTTGTTGTGTTAAATTATATCCCCTTTAAAATTAAAAAATAAAATCTGTCTAAGGGACTTTTCATAAAACATCCAGTTTAGTTCTTCTAATAATATTGCAGGACAGGAATTAGCATGCCCACTTTACCAATAATGAAATTGGGGATTGCAGAAATTACCCCAATTCACATTCACTAGATGCATATATAAGCATTATAGTCTATATATAGCATCAAGATTCAAATCCATAAACAACCAACTTGGAACTTTTCCGCTAAACACATAACTACTTTCCTAAAAACAACTGATGGCACCATGACTGGATTTATCAATTGATTTTTTTCCTTGTTATGTGAGCACGTTGTTAAATACACTTTGTTGACAGTGCTCACTCTTAAAGGAGAGAGTGTACATGACCAGTAACTCCAGGCTTACATACTCACCAGAATTATCTGGGAAGTAATTTTTAAAAAAGTATTTCCTAGACCTTACCCCAGGTCTACTGAATCAGAATCTCTGGGTAGGCACAAGAATCTCCATAAATACAAAGCTCTTCTCAAGATAATTTTTAGTCATCCAATTAGGGGCTCTTATGACAAGCATAACCAAAAATCCAGTATCACTTGAAATGAAGAACATTATATTTTTTTAAAATGCTAGAACACCCACCCTTTCACTTCATTCTCATACACTTGCTAGACAAAATGTGGAGCAGATATTTTATTCATTTTAGGTGAAGCAGAAATTAAGTTGAATGATAGAAGAAAATAAAGTATCCTCTAGCACCTTCTTAGGTAAAAATGTAGCACCACCAAGACAAAACTGGGTTTTGATATATAGTATTAAGAGAATCAATGTCACCTACTAGATGCCCCACCCTCTACTCTTCTCTTTAGGATGATTCCACTATTTGGGTGAATAGTGCTAGGGGCTGATTTGTGTCCTCATAAAATTCATACGACAACATCTTTACCCTCGGTATCTCAGAATGTGACCATACTTGGACTTGAGTTGCAGTGGATGTAGTTAGTTAAGAAGGAGGTCCTGGGCCGGGGATTTAGCTCAGTGGCTTAAGCACCTTCCTGGCAAGCGTGAGGTCATGAGTTCGATCCCCGGTACCAAAAAAAAAAAAAAAAAGAAGGAGGTCCTATGGAAGTGGAATGGACCTATAAGTATGATGGGTGTACTTTTAAAAAGGGAGAAATTTTGACACAAACACACAAGGAGAATGCAAAGTGAAGGTGAATGTATCAATCAGGATGATATTACAAGAATGGCAAAAGTGAAGCCATCGGAACCTAAGGGACAGAAATGGAACAGATCATCCTCTCAACCTAAGAGGAGCTAAACCTGCTAACAATTTGATCTCAGAGTTTTGGCCTCTTAAATGGTGAAACAGTAAATTTCTGTTATTTAAACTACCCCGCTTGTGGTACTTTGTTACAAAAGCATCAGAAAAATGACTGCAGAGAGGAAATTTCCCACCTGATGATCAGATTTCAAGTCACCATTTATATTGGAGATGGAAAATAACAATAAGTAAGTTTCCTTGTCAGCAGGTTTCTGAAATGCAGTTGCAGAAGTCACAGCACTTAAGGGTTGCTGGTTACTTCTACAATGAATTAACTAAAAACAAATCGCAGTCAGTCCAAACTATTTTTTTTTGTATTTTGAAAGAAAAACTAGGAAAAAAGAAAAGAAAAGGAAAAGCTGAAAGAAAAAAAAAATCATATCCTACCATTACCCTTTTTCTTCCTATTATTTCATAGACACATATTGATCTGAATGTCTCTAATTTTTTTTAATTTTAAAACAAAACCCCAAAAAGACTAAAAGCAATGGTACAGAATTTCAAACCAACATAATAGGAGACTAACAATTGAATGCCTCTGATTGTTATCAAGAAGGTACACAGTGTCATTATTTGACACCTATTTGCCAAGTTCTTCTTCTCCCAATCTAGCACTCCCAATTTTCTGGAATAATGAGTTTGCCATGTTTTCCCATCTCCTAATCTGAGGTATAGAAATAGCCTTCTTTCAACTACATGATAAACATCAAATTATGGGTCCCAAAGTCCAAGAAGATATTTGCATATTATTTAATCAAATACATTGAGCCTAGCCTTGAGTTTTCAATTTAAAATACTAGGTAAATGCATGAGGAATCAATCTATGAGGCACTTGTCAAGTTTTCTTTCACTCTCTGTCTCTCTGTCTCTCGGTCTCTCTTTCACTGTCTCCCTTGCTCGCTCAGTTGAATCTGTATGGAATCCTTGTAACTTCATACCCATTGACTTGGTTGATAAATCCTTGGGACTGTTTGTATTCAATAATAGGCATACTTCTGTATGCTTAAAAAAGATTGTGAAACTAGAATTTTATGTAGATCTTAATCATTCACATTACATAATCTTTTTGGAGCCCTATGTCATGGTTGACTTTTATGATCCAAAGATAAGCAATGTAATGAATTAAAAACATCTAAAAGTACACAAAGATTATGTCAACATAACTAAAATCTAACCAATTGTGTGCTAGTTCCAAATGTCCAAATAGCTGTTAATATGACTACCAACTACACATGTGTATCTTCTCTGTTTGACTTATAGTCTTGCCTTATTTCAATGAAACACAATATGACATATTTTTAAAGAATCAAACACGAATTAAAACAAAAACACAGTATATACAATTCAATGTTTGATCTCAAATGAGTGCACAGTGGCAAGAAGTATATAAAAGCCTCAGATCTGAAGTCACCCCCAAAACAGTACCTCATCCCAAAGTTCATACCTTAGGCTTACTTGTCCAAGCCTAATTTGAGAGAACATGTGGAGGAAAAAGCCAAAGAGAGAGTTTGGATTCAATCCATAGATTTATCAAGCAATCGACTGAACAAAGTGAAAATTTTCCATGGAGAAACATAGGGCATGTGTATACAGTGCTGTCAAATCAAACAGAATTACTTTTCTGGGGTCCCAATTGATTCACTGCTTCTTATCTATAAAGCTGCAGGATGGCAACAGAGAAATTCCTATGTGCAATATTGTTCAAATGTTTCTATCAGTAGGAAATGTGGCCAAACTCTTTGATGCAGTTTAAATTGTGATCTGGACATATTCCTAATAATTACAAGTATGTGCAAGCATGATCTTCGTGATCCAACACCTGGTCTTTTCAACCTCAAGCCACACTGGCTATACTCCTCTCTTCTGATCTATGGCCTTCCAACAAAGTCAAAACTAATCATCACTGTGGACCTTTCATGAGCCAGGAGATTTGGTATATCCTAGAGTTATAATAGGGATGGGAACAAAAAGATCATTTCTCCACAGATCTTATATTTTAATACATGACCACTGTTACTAGATAGAAAAACATGAAATGTGTATGGCAGGAGACGGTCTTTGGCACATCAACTTTTCCAGGGTGGAGTTGTCACTGGCAGGCAGCAGCCTCTTTTGTGACAAACTGTGTCCATGTGAATAACTCTGACCAATGTAACGGGAGCAGAAGTGATACATGCAACATGCAAGACAGCATTTGTAACACCTGAGGAGCCTTCTCTACTTACTATACTTTCCTGGCAGATACAGGGACTATGAAGTCTTAAAGTTCAAGATGTAAACATCTAGGTGTCCAAATCTCAGATGAAGAAAAATCACCGATCGACTCAGAACATTAGCATTAAGCAATTAAGAGACCATGTAATAAACCTGAAATGTGTTTAACTGCAGGAATGTGGGAGCTAAGAAATATAGGATTCACAGTTAACCTAATTAGTATAGTATGTCAAAGGGCCATAAGTGCTATTGAGAAAAATAGCGCATACCTGGGAATAAGGAATGCAACCAGTGGGTAAGTTAAAAGGAGTGATCGAGAAAGACCTTCCTGATCAAGTGGCATGACCACAAACTGGATGGAAATGAATAGGGAGGCCAAGTGAAGTTCCCAGAAAAACTGCAGAAAGAACAAGATCAAAGGTCCTGGGAAAGGAACACATTCACCACATCTGAGGCACATCAAAGGACCCAGCCTGCCCAAGTGGAGTGAACAATAGGGTGACAGTAGGAGATGAGGTCAGAGAAAAAACAGCTGGTCCCCTTGTATAAGGCCTTATATGTCATTGTAAGGTTTGTGTGTTATTCTGAATGAGATAGAACGTTGTTGGGAATTTTGAGCAGAGGAACAACAAAATATTATTTACAGTATAAGCAGATTGTTCTGGTTGTTGAGTTAAAGCTATGTTGTGCAGGGATGGAAATGTAAAAGTGGGAGCAGTTAGGAATCTATTGCATTAATCCAGGTGAAAGACATTGGTAACTTGGACCAGAGTGGTAGTGAGGGGGGGGGGCATTAGGAATCTGTTGAGTGAGCATAGGAAATCATCATGATTACAGAGGAGTGGGTGATGAATTCGATGTGGGTTGTGGGAACAAATGAGGAGCAAATGTGAAGGAACAACCAGAAGTTCTAATTTTGAGGTACCTCTTAAAGATCCAGATGGAAATACCAGGTAGGCAGATTTTCGAGTGGAGAAATCCAGGCCAGAGAAGAGAGAAAAAGAAAGGTAAAGGAAGTGCACTGTGATATCTAAATCAATGAGACTAAGCAAGATCATCTAAGAAATGGACATAAGTGGAAACAAGAAGGGTCCAGAGGTCGAGCCTCGAGGTTCTCCATCATTAGGAGGCTGGTGAGAAGAGGAATTTGGAGCAGAGGAGGAGCGTGCTGTAAAAAGGAGAAACACTGCGAGAATTTGTGTTGAAGAATGATCTAAAGAACAAGTTTCAAGGAAGGATGACCATTTACATCAAATTTCATTAATCATTAAAATGAGTCTGAATCTCCTATGACCTGCTATGGAACTTAGTAACATGCAGGCCATGTTTAATGATGATAAAAGCAATTTCAGGAAGGTGATTAGGAAAGAAAACTGACTAGAATGCACTTAAATAATGGGAGTAAGAGGAACTATAATCAATGAGAAAAAAGACTTCTTTAGTGAAGTTTCACCATACAGGGGAGCAGAGGAAGGGGCAGCTTCTAAGGATGTGGGGCCAAGAGAAGGTAACTTTACAAAATGAGAGATACTACAGTAACGCATTTCATGTGGATGTAAATGATTCAGTAGAGGGAAAAGTTACTGATGGAGGGAAATAAGAATAGTTGGAGCCATGCCCTCAAAGAGAGGCAAAGGAACTTCTTTGGATAGGAGCAGGGACTGCTCACCCCAGCAATAGGAGAGAAGACAGGGACTGGGTTGAGAAGCACACTGCGCTGAGGTGCAGCATGGAAACATGCAGAGGTCACCTCTGTTGGCTTCTACTTTCTTACTGAAACAAGAGGTTAAGTTTCCACCTGTGAGGGAGGATACAGGTTGGAGAAGAGAGTAAAAGGTGTAAAATGGTCTAGGATAATAGAGAAATGAATAGACTTAGACATGTCATAGGGTGGCCTGGCTGCACTGCAAGCCCTGTAGAGCATAGTGGTCTTACATAACGACAGAGGAGGTGGACACATGTGTAGCTCCAGCCAACAGCAGCTTCTCAGGCATAGGGTGGAATAGGCAAAGCTGGAGCAACAAGAACTAAGGATCATTGAATCTGAAAGACAAAGTTAGAGAAATTGGGGGAGATTGAGCGCATACATTAGAAAACAATATTAAAGATGGTTCATGGCATTTAGTTTGAGCAATTGGGATCACAAAAAGAGTGAGGCACAGTGAAAGGTTTGATGAGTTCTTGACCTTCATGCAAGCAAAGAAGTATCGAAGTCAAGGTCTTGACTCTCTATGGAACTCATGGTGACAAAGTTCTTTGTCAAGTGTCATGTCTTACATTGTTAAAATAGTGTCAATGCTCCACTCTTAATACAGTTTTGTTTT
Source organism: Dolichotis patagonum (assembly GCA_004027295.1). Taxonomy (NCBI): domain Eukaryota; kingdom Metazoa; phylum Chordata; class Mammalia; order Rodentia; family Caviidae; genus Dolichotis; species Dolichotis patagonum. The sequence continues at coordinate 69,924 of PVJX010000477.1, read as the reverse complement.
ATCCTTTGGGTTAAGGCTAAGAAGCTCATGAAAATGACTAGCCTGCTATCTCAGACATACTGGTCAAAATTCATGAAACTGCCCCCCAATAAAATGAGAAAACTGCCAATGCTTAAAAAGAAAGAGAAAGAGTGCTGAAGGCACTAGTCTAGAAGCACCTGGTCTGGGCTGGAAAGAGAGTGGATTGAGAATAAGGGGGCCACATTGTACTAGTCATCATTCTCCAAAGTTCCAGAACATTTCAGGTTTACTTTGAAATTTACTCTTGCTACACCTTTCCTTGGAATAATTTTGAACTGCCTCTTTGGCACTTACTTCCCATGGCCCTGATCAGATGCCACCCCTTCATGCACCTTGCCTGAATCCTCCAAGTTGAATGTAATTGTTCTGTCTGCTGGGCTCACAGAGTGTGTTTGACTCACTTTTATTATAAAGCTCATCACATCCATTCACAAATAGGATTCTCCCACTTTCTGATCTTAGAGACGGTGAGACAATATTTTAGTGCAGTTCCACATTCCCAACCCATGGCCCAAAGGCTGGCTTATCACTGATGCATCCCAGCCTGTCTCCCAGGCTGTTGCTGTTCCTGTCCTACTCTAACCCATTTTCCAGACTCCAGTAAGGTGATCACTGTAAAAGGGAAAATTAGATCATGTTACACCCCTGCTTATAACCCTTGATAGGCTTTCCAATTGCTTCTAAGATAAAGAAGAGATTCTTTCCATGGGATCTGTGGCTGTGCTGTTTCAGCTTCCAGTTGCCTCACTAACCTGCTGCACTGATCACTGCTCTCCATCTGTTCTTTATGCTCCAGCTCCTTCAGCTTCTAGAGCTTCCAAAATTCTGAAATGTTTCTCTCCAGAAGCAGAGTCACCTCAAGGACATGTCCTTCAGTCTGGCACTCTTTCTACCCTTGGATATCAGGTCATGTGTCATCTTCCCAGTATGTTTTTTCTAACCCCTAGCTAGACAAGAATGCCTCATTACACACTCACAAGGCACACTTTTCTCCTCTCCTGCCCTCAGCAGCATGTGTGATTTTGTGGTACCATGTGTATTTGGATTCATGTTTCCTCTCATGCAAGTGTGAAATGCTCATGAGGACATAGCTGTGCTCTTGTCTGTATTCCCAGCACCCAACACAGTATCCAGCTCATAAAACACATCAAAAATATTTCCTTACTGAATGAATGTACTCAGTAAACAAATAGACTGCTTCTATAGTTTTTATTTAATATTCATCCATTTATTCTCCAAATACTTATATTTCCTGTGCTAACAGAAAATACAGATACACGCACACACACACACACACACACACATTTCCAAACAAATATTAAAATATTTAACCAGAGAGGATAGATTATAGTTTTAACTCACAAGCTAGAGCTAATTATTAAAATGAAAATGATGCATATGTGGCTAAACCAAGCACTATTCCTTCTTGAATCTGAGTTCCTAGGAAATTTTGCAGCACTGTGTATTACAGGGCACACCATTAAGCTAAAATCGATGCTCACTGGAGTTCTTCCACATGAAATACAGCCAGTATTGTAAAAGGCAAGTGTATTTTTGGGAGGGTGAATTCAATTAAGAGTCATTTCCTAAGTCTGTTCCATGGATGGAAAGTGGGCTTTTCAGTGCCTATTTTCCATCTTCTAATGGAATTTTTCAGTGTATAAGCACTAGTGAGGAAAAAAAATAGTCTCTTTAGAGAAGATACACATTTGTTCAACTTCTCTTAAAAACTAGAAATATAAATAATAAGTGTCTTAGTTACTTTTCTCTTAATGCTGAGATAGAATACCTGACACGCAAAATTAGGGTAGGGAAGGTTTATTTCTTACAGTTCGTGAGGGTTTTGTCCATACTCAGCTGGCCGCAAGGCAGGATGGCATGGGCAGGGGGCAGCCGTTCATGGCCATCCCAAACAACAAAGCGTGAACCAGACAAGAGAAAGAGATATGCCTTCTTCCTGCCTTACACTGCATGCTGGCTCCACCCCTGGGTGGGTGTGGCACTCACACCACCAATCCCACTGCTAGACAATGAACCAATCACAAATGCTAAGTTCAGCCTCACCCATGATTGTATGAGACTCAGGGGGCCATTTGATATAAACCATAATAATGTGTGTATAAATTTACAAAACTTGGGATAATGGGTATGTGTAATAATGTTTATATCCATTTCTCTTCATTTAATTGGTTCTCAATTGAGAAGGCCAATGAGAATGTGAGAATCTCTTAAATATTTCTTTTTACTGAAAAAAATCTCATGGGAACTGCTTTGAATAAATGTTTTAAATTATATAATAGAACATTTTTAAGCAAAAGTAAAAATAATACCATAAATGGCTTTTACCTACCACCTGGCTTTAATAATAGTCAATATTCTGCCACTACTGTGTCCTCCAAGGAAACTTAAAAAGGGCAAAATACCGATAAAGTTCAAGGAGCTGTTCAGCAGAAGGACCCACAACAGTCTCACCACTATCCACTCTCTCCACCAACGCTTCCTTGGCCCACCCAGTAATTACAGCTTTCTGTGAAACAGGATGGTCTATGCTTTGTACTGTCACCGTTGCAAAGAGCAGAGGGTTTCTCACTCCCCTGGTTGAAACATCCCCACAACAGTCCTATTGCTCAGGACAAGATTCATATCAGAAGCATCTTGAGATGACTCTGCATGAATACATTCAAATCAATTTTAGAAACTGACATATTATTCAGAGTTTGATAGAGACATGCTCATGATTCACTGTGTCTCTCTGCATAGGCTGCTATATGAATCTATGCTAGATGTAGTTCATTTTTAGCTGTTAAAATTTACAATTACTCTTCTTTGTATGAGTCTCTGAAATGTTAGTAATGTTGCTTGTTTTTATGTTCAAGGGAAAATCCAATGATTTTATACTTTGTCATGTATTTAAAATTTCTCTGAATATTGGATAATATCTGGATTTTTCAATAGCTTTTGGTCAAGTATATTAAAAATTAACTTCACTAAAGATAGAAATGAATATTTGAAGTACCCTACATTAAAGTAACTTGAGGAAATAGATTTTATGCATTGTTCCAAGGACTAAGATAGGATATTGGGCCTCATTCTGAACTTGGTCCAGTAACTTTGATAAAATTAGTTACTCTGCTCTGACCTTAGAGTCCTCAGCCACCAATGGCTGAACTTTCCACCCTGCCTTCTGTTCCCTAATGACCAAGCTGGCTGGCAGGCACCCAATCTATCAGCTGCTAAGAGACAAAGGTTGTGCCTCTGACCCTGTACCGTCCTGACTCCTTAGTGCCTCATTTTGATTCAGTACATCTATAGAGATGACCTTCATAATTCCTACTTAGAAACGCCCTGATTTAGACCCCCTGTGTCCCCTGTTTTTAAGATCTTGTTGTTTTCATCCATTAGAAAGTGCTCATCCACTTTCTTAAGTTGCTGTCCAAACCTTTTCTTGTTTAAATCCCTACCACTTCACAACTGAGTCTTTGTCATCTCATAAAGGCCTCACAGAGTTTGTAGTGTATGCCCCTTACCATAAACACTTTAGTTTTGGGCAACATGGGGCTGGGGATATTGTAGGTCCTGGTAAGAGTTCTTCCAACCTTTGTTCATTTGTTCTTTCAGTGCATGTTCAAGGGAGTTGAATCTATTGTTGACTCCACACATACTTACAGCCCTGCAAAGAAAGAGAAAGAAAGACTTAGACACAGGAAGGTGATGCCTTGACAGACATCAGCTCTTCTCCATCTGACTTTGCATTGGTGACTGGGCCAGTGGTGGTGAACCTATGCACACATGCTGCAGTGGGTTGTTTGTATCTTTGAAAGCTCTAAAATACTCACTGTCCCTGGACTAGGTCATAACACTTCCCTTGATGCCAAGCCCCATACACTTCCTATGCTCTTCTGAGTGAATCTGGGGAAACATTGATTAGTCCTGGAAAGTTAACCTCTCAAATTTTCACACATCTCTAGTATGTACAAAGCAAGAATGTATGAAGCTCAGAAATGACACTGAAGTGATTCATGTTCCCTCCTGCCATCCCCCAAGGTTATTGTAACCTCACACACTGACCTTTCAGTCTCTCTTTCCAGAAATGAAGCATCTGCTGAGCACTAGTGAACTCAGAAACTTTCTCTATCTCCCTGACCTTAGCAAGCAAACACTCATTTTCCTGCACACACAGACCAGCGTGGGTGTGACCAGCTCTGCAGCTGGCACAGAGTACCCTGTGTGTTTTACAGAGAGGTGTCTTCCTGACAGTAACCCAGGTCCCAGTGGGGCTGCAGTGCCAAGGAAAATTCAGGCCAGAGTCTAAGGCCAGAGTCCTGTGCTGGCAGGTGCCTAAGTTAGCTACAGAAAGACAGGTTGTGCCTCAGACCCAGAACTCTCCTGGCTTCTGAGGGCCTCCTTTTGATTAAATACAGTTGCAAAGATGACCTGTCCTCACTTCTACTTTGACACACCTGACTCAAGCATGTGGAATTTGGGCCTAGACCAGCCACAAAGCTCTCTCCTCTTTTCTGGTCTTTCTTCCCACCAGGGCAGCAATTGTCCGAGAAACTCCATGCAGACCCTGCTGAAGGAGGGACTTGAGGAACAAGGTTTCCAGGCATCCAAGCTCCAGCTGAAACGATCACTGTCACCTTCCAAGCTGAGCTTGCACATTTAAGAAAAGCCTTGCCAAGGACATACAGATTTCCTGGATCATTTTAAATTACTAAGGGAAACCAACTGTTAAGGAAAACTACAAAATACCCACACTGACTATGAAATCTTTTCATCCCCCACTCTTTAGGTAATTTGCTCTGATTGCAACTATTTCAAAGGACAAGATTACACACCAGGAAAGCAAAAAGATTTTTTAAAAGGGAAATTTGTTCCCTGCTGAGGCACTATCAGAGCTTAGTCCTGTGTTTGGAAGCAAAGGCAATTTTTTTTTTTTAGCACTAATGAAACCTTGTTAACTGTGAACACTGGAGCTGAACTGATCTAGTGAGAGAATTTGCTGGGTCACAGGAATGGGGAGGATTGGCACATTCGCAGATCATTGTCATTTTCATTTTTCTTCTTAAAGCAAGAGAACGTAAATATTTACTAAACAACTGTCACATTTAGGGTGTAGGAAATAAAGCAGAACAAAATTGAAGTCCATTGACCTTTTTCAGTTGGAAAAAGATATGATACACCTTTGTAAGAAGTCGACTAAAATATTTCACTTTTCAAATTCTGTTTCTTTTCCTTCTATTTTGTAAATTCTCTTTAACAGCCAGCAACTCTCTTGCCCTACGAAGACAGTGTTTTAATGGCGTCAGGTAGTTAAGAATGCGCTGTTCTGTTTATGAGGGATAAATAACTGTTGCAACTACTGTAAGATGCAGCAGACACGTGACCTTCAGGACTCCCCAGGAAGAGCAGCGACCCCGTCTCTCTGCTAGACCTATAAAGACTCCAGTAACAGCCAGTACTCAGCAAAGACAGGAATAGGGTGCTTCTACCAGCTCAGGGAGAGGAATGAACACCATGATCAAGTTGGCTCCACCACCATATTCTTGCCTGGTGTTTAATTTTCATATAACTAAAAACGTCTAAAGCACACACAGAGCAAAGCATTCTTAGCAGATCTTGGTCACCAGAGTAAGTAGGAAAAGGAGCTCACACACCACAGCTAGGTGTCGATGTCATTCAGTGACTCAGTGATTCGGGGAGATTTAAGCCAGCTTCAGAAGTCATGCACCAGCTCTATTACCCACGTGAGAGAATTCGAGGTGGAGCAGAGCTGGAGCCAGGATATTATTCCTAAACTATAGAGCCTAAAAGGAGGAGTGACCAAGAAGGGAAAGAATATTTTCCCTGGAGAAGTTTATGCTTAGATATTAGGGTTGACCTCTCTATGCAACCTCTAAGATTCTTCCTAGTTCCACAATTCACTGAGAACATAAATAAGATTTTACCTGGGAAATGAGTAGGCCCAGAAAACATAACAATGTACACAGGTGTCCCATTGTTCCTCTGTTTATTGCCTCATATGTTATATGGCTTCTAATTATCTAAATGATATTTGGTTAAATAAAAATTGACACTTGTGTATACAAGGTATATACTTACATAAAAGGCATATGGAATTTCAAATGTCTTCATTTTCTTTTTTAAATTATCAAAAAATAATTGGAAAGGTTTCAGAAATCGCCCCATCCATGATTCTTTGTTCTACAAATGAGGAATCCCAGGGACACTCAGAGGTCTGTTCCTTCCAAGAAGGGACGAGGCTGGAACAGATGGATCCCAGACCCTGATATCACTCTTGCCACTGCGGTCTGGGACCTCTGGGGGTAATAAGTCTCATCTCTAGATGAGGAAACAGCATCATCTAGTGGCAATTTACTAGTTTTCCATTCAACTCCATATACTACAGGGGATGAAAAAACTTCTCACTCACCTTCCCTGCCCTAATTTTCCAAGACAGCATTGCATGATTCACATTTCCAGCATAATAACACTCTCAGTCATGACTTCAGGTTTTCTTCACCAATTGCTATGCCAAGCCAGTTTCATCTTTTCTTCTGCACAGATAGATTACTCTTAAATTCAACCAGGTAGATATAATACCTGTTCTACCACCAGGTCAGGACATTCTGGATGCCTTTGAAATAACTCTAGACATTGTTCAGGACAGTTGTGTGGAGAGAAATTTCAGTCAAGAATATCTATTATTCACCTTTCATATTCTCAGACCTTTGGCAATGTTATTATGTCTGGGAGACCAGACACATTCCTCCATCCTCAGGACCCTACTTTTGGAGATAGAAAACAAAATGTGTAAACAAATCACTATCCCAAGAGACAAATAGTTTGCTGTAAGCACAAGGGAAGAGGGACAATTCATCCTGCTGAGAGTAGAGAACACTGCATAGAAGCAGCTTTTGGTTTTTAAGAAGTGGGTGGGGCGTGCTATGCAGTAGGAAGGAGGAGAAAGAGTACTAGGAAAGAGGGTGCAGAGTCTGCAGGGTTCACTGAGATGAAGGATCAAGAACTCTGAAAGGAGAAAGATGAGAAGTGAGGTGGAAAAGTGATTTTGACCTCAAATAGAAAGATGTTTGTACGTCATCCTGGAGAGCTTGGCCTGTGTACAGAAAGATTTCATCACATTATAAGCCACAGCAAAAAGACTTTGAGACCCTCAGGAAGAAGGGGTACTTTGTTCATTCCAGCCATTTTGAAGCTAATTTTATGAATATTTTCTTCATAAAAGATTCACTTCATTTAATAGCTAGCAAAGCAGAATCCTTGAAAATGAATTATTTGTCAACATTGGGGCAAAAAGTTGCACATGCTGGCTCCTGCCCCATCTCGTTGTGGTAAAGAGTTGGAGAAGAACATGAAATATCTTTTTAGGAAAATAAAGTAATTCTAAGTTAGAAATTTTCTAGATTTTCTTCCAGTTTTGTTCTGGCATAAGTTCTCTGAGACAACTTCAGTATTCACAGTTGTCCTTTTTGATAATAACCTCATCCAACATGGGCTGCTTCATAAGTGAAAAAATAATTTAATAGACATTCTATTTTAAAGGTCTTCTATAAGAAAGAGAAATTTTTCAGACTAAAGAGCTGATAAAAAGAAAACAAGACTAAAATAAATCACTACAAGGTAAAGAAAAAAAGAGTGTGAAAGACTATTTGAAACAAGATTTTTCTTGGTTTGCGTACACATTTTTAGAAAATTCTCACTCTGTTGGCTTTGTGAAGACATCAGTCCCATTGGTACCAGAGGAAACAATCATAAGTAGATGTCATTTAAAGACAATCATGGTGGAACATACCAGTAATTCCAGCATGCCAGGGGGCTGAGGCAGGAGGATAGCAGGCTGGAGACCAGTATGGACAATTTAGCAAATTAGCAAGGTCTTGTCTCAAGGGTAGAGGGTGGTGGCTCAGTGCAAAGGCCCTGGGGTAAGTCCCCAGAACTGTAAAAACAAGTTCTTATTGACAAAATAGACAATAACAGCAACCAATTATAATTACAGGTTAACATTATATAAGAACATTGTTTATGAACTTGGTCAGTGTTTTCTACATCTGCATTGCTTATACAAGCATTTACTTCCTAAAATTTTGATTCAAAAGACAATCCTGCCTTTGCTTTCATTTCTTGCATTAGCTACATTCGTTCAAGTGTAAGGTGCTGCAAGACTCTATTCCACTCCTCATGACTTGGCAATAAATAATCCTAGCAATGTGCCTGGGCTAACATTTTTCTCCAAATGATCTTAGAAATTTCTCATAGAACTAAAAGCTAAAATCATGATGCAATGCATGGCCTGATGCCGTACTGTGGAATTTTATGTCAAGGTTAGCATTCCATTCATTAAGTGAATGTCCCATGGGATAAGGAACAAACTGGACTCTCATGCCTCTCAAGCTGCACTGCCAGACCACAAAGGCTAACTAGGCTGTCATGGTTTAGGTCTAAAATAGCCCTTAACCTCCACGTGTTTAGAAGGTGATTGGGTGACGGGAGGAGCACTGTGCTGTCTTACTGTCTGGAGGTAGAGTCTCGTCAGATGAAGCATGACCCAGAGGGGTATTTATCCCTTTCCACCTCTTCTTTTTGTTCTCAGTGTTACTTGTCTACTGTGAGGTGACAGCTATCCTTCAGCATTCTCCTCTGTCATGCTGTCCTGCCTTTAGAGCCAGTATGTTATGAAGTGAAACCTCTACAAACTGTGAACCAAAATATACCTCTTCTTTTTTAGGTTTTGAGTACTGGATATTGTGTCTCAGTGAAAAAGTTACTAAGACACAGACTTACACAACTTCTTCCTGCCTGGGATAGAGTTGACCTGTAGTGTGTTGTTTCTAAACACTGCTTCCAGTTAGACCACAGGGAGGTGGGAATGACCTGAGCTCAGGCTGTCTCCTCCACTCCCTACCTCCCAATCCAGCTCCATTGGAACCCTGTCCTCACAGGACCTTTGAGGACCCTGAGGCTCTCAGAAGCCCAAAACATGTAGATATATGAATGTGCAGCCATATAGGTCACCTTTATCAGCTATCAATAGAGCCAGTGACCATGGAATCCTCAAACATTTCATCTCTCTGGGTGCTCTTCTGAGGATGTCTGCTCTGTGGTTTTTACTGCTCAGCCAGTTAAACCTGGAAATGCTAAACAGTCAAAAAAAGGTGAAAACAAGCAGACTGTGACTGAGAGCTCTGGTCCCAGATCCTATTGTAAAACCTTATCTCCAGAGTACCTGTGGTAAGGTGGGTGCCACAACTAAAACTAATTATTCATTCATTGGAGCCACATTTTGGAATAAGCACCTCTGGAGAATAAGTTCAACTGAACAACTATAAAATATAAGCCCGTAAATGGACACATAGCATGAGCCTTGACGGCGCTAGGCAATGCCTATGGTCTCCTCTTGTGAAACTTAGAGGTAACGTACAATAGAAAGAGTTAATCTGATACAGGGTCTGAAGCATCAAGGGTCTTAAAGAGGAAGTGGTGTTTAAATAGAGACAGAAAACAGAGGCAGAATGTCCTTAAAACATAGAAATGAAGGGACCAGTCCCAGAGAGAACTAGATGTCTTTAATTGACATAGGCAGGGCTGCCATTCTGGAAGAGCTGAGACTGTCTGTGCTTCTATGGCCTGCTTGACTACAAAATACGGTCCCCAAACTCTGCTGAAGACTGACTAGTGCACTTCTCAGGAGCGTCCTGGAAGGAGTACAATGATACCCCAGGTATCTGAGAACTATGGCTCACTGCCTAGTTTTGAAAATCAGTTTTATGGGCATGCAGCCATGCTTGTTCATCTACATATTCTCTGTAGCAGTTTTTGCTCTACAATGTCAGAGCTGAGTGGTTGCCAGAGAGAAAGTGTGGCCCATAAAGCCTAAAATATTTACACCCTGGGTGTTTTCCCAGCCTGTATGAATCTCTGGGTTTGATCCCCAGCACTGAAAACACGAAAAAAGTTTTTTTAGAAAAAGAAAACTATCTCTACCAGCAATGAAACAGCCAGCAGCACCAATGTGAATTCACAATAACACTCTAGACAAGAAGTTGATTTTCTTCCTCTACTCCAGGAAATGCCTTCCTATGAGGGGTACATTTGACTAGAATCCCTGGCATAATAGCTCCAGTGAAGGTGGAAGTTGGTAGAGACAGAAGCACAGACACTGAGAGTCTCTCCAGAAGTGTAGGGTGCTATTGTTTGGCTATGGTCCATTTCCCAAAGGTTTGTGTGCTCGAAGCTTGGTCTCACTGAGCTGAAGAAATCTTTGAGGTAAGGCCTAATGAAAGGTAATTAGATCATGGGCCTCCAGTTTCCTAAAGGGATCAATGCAGAATGGATTGGTTCTTGCAGCAATGACTTGTTTTTCCCAGAAGAATGGGTTATTACAAAAAGAAGTGACTTGGCAGCCTGACTATCTCTCTGTTTCTTGTCTTGCCATGTGATCTCTCTACTAGCTGTATTGGGATATAGCCAAAACCCCTCACCAGCACTAAGCAGATGCCAGTGCCATACCCTAGACCTCCAAAACTATGAACTATAAACCTATTTACTGCATATGTTATCTCATCTCAGACATTCATTTCAACAACAGAAAAGTAACTAAGATACTAGGTCATGGTGAGCAGTTCCATATAAAATACGGTGGCAAGATTTTCCCACAGATCACTGGTTCCCTCACATGGACAGTAATAAAGTCTCTGCCTATCAAAATCCGACTGGCCAGACCACGCCAACCAACATCTCAAAATCCAGCACTTCACTCTGATGGAAAACACATCTTCTTGAGGCTGGGACCTGACATGTGATCCGAGGAGAAGCCAGTGAAGTGGAGAAATCTGCAAGGCCTAGGCAATGACAGAGGGAACTGTGCCCACACTCAGCAAACACTGGTTCCCCTGTATGGCAATGAGCCCTTATTATGGGTGTCAGAAGTTGTGGGTACTTAACAGTAGGCAAAAGAATACCCCTGTGTAAGCAGGAAGAGTAGAGGATCACCATATCTAGAGGTGGTGGGAAAAGGGTCAAGAGGAACTTTTATTCTCATCAAAGCTCTGGAAAGGTTAGGCTATTTGGCACACTGGAACATTTTGCAGTGTCTTTAAGAAGTCTTCCCAGGCTTCCTTCATAGTCTCAGTTTACACTGTATTTTATTTTAAAGCTCCACGCCTTAGCGATGCCTCCGTCCTCCTCTCCTCCTTTTACCACCTGTGAAGCCTGTTGCTGATACTGTTGCCATCTCTTTCCAGGTGCAGTCATGACATTTTGCAGCCCTAAGAAGCAGTAGGCTACTCTATAACTGGGAAGTGTCAATGAGTAGTGGGCAGTAGAAGTTATAGCCTCATATAGGTAGCAGTGGCCACCATCGAGCATAGGAGGATGAAAAACACATCCTTTGTGTTAGAGCACTCAGTTGTATGTAACCAGTCATAGTTGAAGGTGGACCCCAGCAAGGAATGACACAGCAGCCCGGTCCATCCACAGCTTTGGTCATGGCTTGAGCAGCAAATTACAATAAATTCAGACAACTAACCAGTCATGGATTGAATACCAAAACTCTTTTCTCAGACAAACAAAAGTCCAGGTTGTCAGATATACATAGAATCAGGAGTAATTTGATACTGGCCCATGCATCATGGAGCTAAGGATGACCAGTGCCAAACTGGAAGCCAAGCACCCAGTCTACTCACAATGGGCAAGGTAAAAACACAATCCACAAATACTGAAGCTATCAGAGATGTCATACAAGTGCTAGGGCTGCTGGTGCAGTACCATGGTCTTCTTCATAGGTGAGCACGCAGGCGATTAGAAAAGGAGCAAAATGACCCACTAATCCCACCTGGCTTTCTGGATATTAGTGAGCAACAAAAACTATAGTTTCCAGGCGAGTACATTATACAATGTTGGACAGAGTACCAGGCTATGAATTGGGCCCACTGAGGCCAATTCCTACTTGCCAGGGACTGTGTTTCTCATTGAACAAACAATCCTCATTCTCTGACATAGAGATTCAGTCTCATGGAGAAGCTCAGACAATGAAATCAGGAATGTTTGGAGTTCTTCCATAGTGACCTGCTTGGAGAAATATTTTATATCATTGAGCTGTCAGATTCTTTGTCTGCAGCCACCATTAAGGTTCTGTAAATGAAAGATCTCACATATATTTAGTGTCAAAGGCTTTATAACAGGAGTCAGAACCTCTGGCTCTGCCTCTGAATAGGTCCTCTAATTTCCAATCCATGGTGCCTTCTAGCACTAATATCCTACAGTTATTCATATATCAAGCAATACACTGTGATGAAGCATGCTGGCAAAAAGACAGGCCCATATGGGCTTGTACAATCCTACCAAAATCAATTATTAATGAAGTCCTTGGCTTACAGATGTTGTATGCAAGGATTGGTCTGGTGCCTGCAATGTGATCTTTTGTTCCTATTTACAAATCAAGGCTATTGTAATCAATAAAGCCTTGTTAAACATTACTAAGGGAGGGAGGGAGTAGAGAGTGCGGAGTCAGTGACCTATTACACCTGCTATTGTTTATCCTCTGATCTAAAATGTCCCTTTCTATTTTTGCTGGATTCTTTTTCTGCTATAGTACATTCTTGAATTACATACACTCTAATTTAGGCATTATTTATTTGTTTAAAATTTAAAGAAAGTCATTTCAGACTGATTATCTGAGCTGGCTCTCATTTTGTTACTAGAATAATGATTAAGGGTTTTGTCAGCAAAGATGAATTGGGAACCTGGGTGCTTGAGATGAAACTAAGACCAAGAAATGTTGAGTAGCTTGTTTATTGGCTTATTACAAAAGCTACTAATTGAACAAGAATGTCATGCATTTTAGTATTTGTTTTCAGTCAGAAAATTTTTGTCTACTATTGGACAAAACCAGTCTCTAGATAAGTGCTCTGCATGCAGTTACAAAAGGTCAAGGATTCATTTACATCAGCTTTCTTGATGAAATCTCATTCTACATAACTTTACCATCTGAATATGCTATGACTTGAATTCAGCTAAGATGCAGCTTTAGCTTAGTTCCAACCATGGTTATAACAGGTAACCAGTATACAGAGCTCACCTGTCCCAGTTCCTGGTCTAACAGCTTTATACCTAATATTTACTATAACATTGTGAAATATGTTTTCTTACACTCCCATTTCACCCACATGGAAATTGAGAAAGTAAGTATTTTGTCTCACCGTGCTAAACTCAGGCAACCTCTTTCCAGAATTCAAGAACTTAGCCAGGTGTCTCGCTAGTGGCATTTCCTATTGTTTGTTTGTTTGTTTGTTTTGCAGAGAGTCTATTTTAGGGTTGTTGTAGTCAGGAGTTATACACAGAACAATTAGAATCAGGACATGAAGTTTATAATATTATTTTTATGATGGTCACCCAGAGTTAACACAAGAAAATGCAGGAAATCTATCCACAACACTAAAGACATAGAATATCTAGTCAAGGGCCTGAATCCCACAGCAATGTCCCACATGAGTCCAGATGAATACCTAGAGCCTCCCAGGAGTCCAACTGGAGTCCAACTGGAGGTCTAGAGCCAACAAGAAGGACTCACGCCAGTCTCTTTTACGGATCCATGCTGGGAAGGCCCAAAGCCCAGCAGTGGAAGCTAAGAAGTCTATGCCAGCAGGGTGAAGGAGCTGTGCTGGTAGGTTGAAGGTTCTATGCTGGAGCTGAGAAGTCACACTCAAAATAAACACCAGGGCTGTCCTGAAAAGCACCACAGCCATCCTCAGCAACATGGAGGCCCCGAGCTCCTCTGATGACAAGCACAGTCCAGTACATGCCAGGAAGCCAGTGTGACAAGTTCATCCTGGAGACCAAAGTGGCACACGTCTTCCTCTCTGGAGCCAGGAAGCAATGCTTGATGTGAGAACCAGAGCTTCTCCAGGAGAACCTAATGGCTCAAACAGCAACTTGTAGGAGACCTCACAATGCCTCAATGCACTAATGCCTCAACGCCCTTCCTTCTCCTTCTCCACGTCTCCATTTATGCTGGCAACTTTCCACAGGTGAAACATCTCCGCTCAGCAGCATGGAGATGTAATCCAGCTGGCATTAAGTTGACCACCAGTTTTTAATCCATAACAAGGGTGAAGCTTCACATATTTAGGAACACAGATAATTCATATCTACTAACAGAATCTGGTCTTCACCACTATGAGATGCCATAAATTGTCCAGTTTGATTGTTCCAAAAGTGATCCCTCTCTCTGGTCACCCTACATGACAGGCCTTCTCTATACCCTGTATCACTTGATGCTCGCCTATGGCCGAAGACTTAAGGCCATAAAAAATGGCTACTACAGGGCTGCTAAGGTATAGCTCATCAGCAGTGCATGCCTAGAATGTACAAGGCCCTGGGTTCAATTCTCAGCATGACCACCAAATAAAAAGGTTTCCTTTCCTTAAACTTAAATATGTATATTACTCTACTTGCTGTGAAGAATTCCACTCATTGCAGTTATGGTGAATACATTAAACCCTTCTTCCTCATAGTAACCTTGAAAGATCTGGAAGAGTAAGTATGCACTGTCTTAAGTGCCATTCTTCTTGGCGCCCTGTTCGCCATTCCAGTGCCTTTATAGTGAGATCCCATCCAGTCCTCTAGGCCTTCTAAGCTTTGGGGAGATCCTCTTTGAAATGCATGACCTGGAAACAAGGCAGTTGTCAAGGGCTTCAAATAAGTCCCAAAGATGACCCCATGACTGTAGGATGCTTTTTTCCATGCCTCTCAGATGTCCTAAATATCCCTAAAGAACTGATGACTACTTCACATCAGCCACCCATGTCCAACTTGTAACACACCCCAATTTCAGGGGACTTTTTTTCCATATTAAAAGCATATTAAATCAAACTTGCCCCATTATTTATTTTTAGTTATCCTTTTAAAGACAAGTGTAAGATTTAATACTTAATCACTAGTAGATGGATTTCTCCTCAAGCTTATAGGATGGTGAGGGAGCAGAGGAGAAAGAAAGGGAGAGAAAAACATTAAGTATTCATTTCCCCCAGGAGTCCTTTCTATGTATGTATACTAAAGAAATTCAAATGGCTTGCTAACTAGCTTACAGGTATAATGAATTATTTGAGAAAGTAAAAACAAAAAATAGTTTTAACACAAAGCTAAGCTGGATCCTGAAACAAAGGTAACCAAAGCAAAAGTTTCAATAACTTTCATAACCTAGGGCTATTTTTCTATATGATTTCTCCTGTGGAAATGCAATCAGTTAGATGTTATAATCTTAGACATTTGTCAAAACAAGAGTGAACCTAAGAGTCAACCTGAAGTTTATGGCATGTGGGTCTTTCATTTTTTTCATTTGTGATAGTTTCCATGCACAAGAGATTGAATCTAGAGCAACTGTTTATTGGCAATCTTAGCCAAAATTCTGAACCAAGAAGCAAGTCCAAAAGCAAGGCTTTTACGGAATAAAATATTCCTTCATGACATCACTAGCATCAATGAACACACAACCTCAAAAATAAGAGCTTGATTATTCTTACTTTTAAACAATTGTTCTTTATGTTGCATAAAGTTTGTTAAAATAATGCATAGCTACATAATCAAGATCCCACACACAAACTACAATAGATTTTAATCTGTACATACCAAAGGAGTTTAAAATATTAGTGTGGTCAGAGCTATGTTTTCTTTTCCTCTAAAAAAATTTTTATAATCTTTTAAAATCACAGACTACACTTCAACTTTATTTTTTTGTTGTTTTTTGTTTTTGTGTTTTGTTTTTTGGTGCTAAGGACCGAGCTCAGGGCTTCCAGCTTGTTAGACAAGCATTCTACCACTAGGCTAAATCCTCAGCCCACACTTCAACTTTAAAAAGCAACAAAATAAAGTAGAATATAGATTTTAAATAATAAGAAAAAAACAGCTTAACTTTTAGAACCATATTTTCTGCTCCCCTTGCCTGTTTTTTCTTGTTTTGGTTTGGTTTCATTTCATTTGATTTATTTTGTTTTGTTTGTTTGTTTGCTTGCTTTTGGCTGCAGGGTAGAACTAATCTAACCAGATTTAAATGATAATGTTAGTCATCTTTATTCTATATTTTGAAATTTAGTTAATGTGAAATGTGAAAGATATATTAGAAATTTTCATAAATAGAAGAAAGGAAAAGTATCTTATTATTAGCTAGATAATTTAATTATAGTAACAAAAAATCCACACTGAAAATTCAAAGTGTTCAAAAAAAGGGATAAAGGCAGAGTTTTTTTTAAGAGTGGTTTGTACATAGGTAGTGAAAATATGTATATACCAGGAAAAGAGCTATACGTCTATGTCTGCACTTTCAGAGTGCAGAAATTGTTATCTAGACTTCTGAAGTCTTTTGTTCTACTCATCCTTTCCTTAACTTCCACACTTAATAAAGCCAGATGGTATGTAGTTTTCATTTTAGATGTGTTTTGAGCATTTATTCAGTTGAAATCCATCCTAAAATGCAAATCAAAAGTAGATCATCTAAACTAAGAAAAAGTCTCATTTTAAAAAATCAATTTTTGACCTCCAAATGGTAAAAATATATATTCTAGTCATCTCCTCATTTTTAGCACATATAAATACGTCCTTGAGATTTATGACCTAGGAGAAATCTTGTTTGCTGTCCAGATGACTTAGGAACCCAAGAAGAATGTCACTGGAGGACGTTTTGGCAGGCGTTTGGAGCATAAAACACGAAAAACACAATGGGAGTTGGAAAATATTTGGAAAGCTCAAAAACAATAGCATGTGTTAATTCTCAGCTGATTTGTGGCTTGCCTTCATTCTCCACTTCTTTTACCATTGAGATCCACGGCAAAAGCGTGGCAAGGGACCCTCTGGCCTGCTTTGGTGGCAGATATTTTATTCTATGCTGTGGCATGGCCTGAGATGCTTGCATGTTTACTGTAGCAAGCAAAACAATCTTATCTGTGATTTAAAACAGATGTATTTGCTGGATTTGTGACTATAGATCTCCTGATATAATCTCTACCTTCCAAGACAGAAATAAACAATAAACAACAAAACAATGAAACACTCCCATGATGCAGAACTACAGCCAAACATTTACACTTAATAGAATACTACATGAGTAACTGTGAAGATTGTAAAGCTCCAGAGCCATTTCTGGATTCCAAATGAGAACCCAGTGTTAGAAGATACCAACGCAGAGAGCCGTAGGGGACACAGCACAGAGGTGGCCTTTGTGCTCTGTCTGCTTAGCTTTCTGGCTCCCAAGGGTCCAAAGAATCTGTAGAACCACTAACTTTGAAAGAACTTATTAAATAATTATTGTTGAAGATATCTCTGACACAAACATATTTAAATATCTGAAAGTCAACATATGGGATGGAGCATTTTTAAGGGAAATTTTCAGTCAAATAACTGAGTACATTTTTTAAAACATTCATCACCTTCTTATTGTTTTTGAATCATTCTCTCCTTTGAGAAACAGAGCCATGTACCCCCAACCTCAGTGGCACCATCTTTTCTTCCATTCTCCTCTTCGTGGTTGCCCCATGTTTAGTGAGTTACCAAGTTCTCTTTGTCCTCTCTCAAGTACCTTTCAAGTTTATCCTTTCTTTGTCATTTTCACAAGAGCTGTTCCCAACTAGGACCTTATCTGTTCTCTGCCTGGATTCTACGTATGTGATTCTGAAAGCCAAAACCAACAAATAAACAAGAAAAACAGATCTTCACTCACCTATTCAAGTGATGCCACTGAAGCCCCAGTATTACAGAGTCTACATTTCTCTGGGCATCTGAAATCTATGTTGTTCCGGGCCACGCTGCCCCGCCATCCACCTACCATCCTCCAGCACTACGCAAATCCGTGCACCTCTGTGCCCTTGTAGTTATGCTCTTGCTGCTTCAAACACCAATCTCAACAATCTTCAACTCAACAATTTGGAATTATTTCAATTTGAACAATCTTGGAATTATTTCCCGTCCCACATTTTCTGTTCAACTTCTACCCCATCCTTCAAGACTCATGTCAATCTAGTAAAAGAAAAAAAAAAAAGAAACAATCACAGAGAGATTTTCCAAAGAATAATTTGATTTTTGTACTACAATAAGAATATGCATGACATAGTAACCTAGGGGCCTAATCAAAGAGGTTGAGACAAGGGGATATATCCATGGACAAAAGGAGGAGGACTACCACAGATATTGTCAAACAATTTCCCTTGGCCTCAGTGATACTGCGAGAGTGGTATCATTTCAAGGTTGGGCAGATAGTTGCTGGGAAGTTGCCCTTGCAGGAGGGCTCTATGCTGAATGTTGCAGTGACCTCTGTACAGTATTATAGTTCCGCCAGTGTCTCTGTGGTAGTTATCAGATAATCACGTAAAACAATCCTTGACACAGCTCCAATTTGATTCTGATAACTGTCACATGTCACATCAGCAGCTGTTATCTTCCTAAAAATTCCTTGACGGTGTCCTTAAATTGAGTATAAACTCCTTTCTTTTTGCAAATGCAACCCATCAAGTAAGTCTTCTATTAAGCACATATATCATCCCTTCATAGTCAGTTGACTGGTTAGGTGCCTTCACTCTCCTGCTCAGTGAGGTCTGTGGGGTCAGTGATTCCTGTGCTTCATTATTGCACGTAGAATTTAGCTAGGATTTAATAGAATTCAGTGCATCCTTGAAGAATGAGTGGGTAAGAGAATACACAAAAGCATGTTTAGTTTAGAATACATGTGCTGGGGAATTCCAGGGAAGTTTAGCAGATGAAAGCAGAGACTTACAACTGACAGGTAAACTAATCCCTGATCCTGTTCCCAAAGTTATATATTCATTCATACATGCATTTGTTTACTTCACAAGTGTTTGCTAAGTATCTGCCCTGTTTAGGCGCTATCCTATGCACTGCAGTAGCACAAATAATAAATACACTTCCTTCTCGGAAGAAGTCCAGGAGATGCAAGGGACAAGCTCTGGGGCCTGGTGGCAGTTGAGGGGAACAGTGTATCCCCCGGGGACAGTCGTCTGTCTAAAGAGTGTTTTGAAAAGCTGGAGGGAGGCACAGCTAGCTGCAGAAGACACTATGTGCAAATGTCATGGAGGTAAAGAAGTCTGTCACAACTGAATGGAACAGACATTATTAAAGGCAACATTATTATAAACTCACACTCAAAAATTTATATTCAAATCTCAGCTACTTACCTGTGTCCCCCTGGGGATATTATACCTTCTACAAAGTGGAGGTAATATTATCTACCTGATGAGAGTTTTGTGAAAATGATGTAAGTGTCATATACATGAAGCCATGATGCAAGGTGTTTGGCCCCATTTGAGGGCCCGATGACAAGGAGGATTGTGGCTGGCGCTGCCACATGGAACTGAATGAGCTGAGTTTGAGCCATCTGCGAGGCATGTGCACCACACCAGGAAGTGTTAGGCTATAGTGGTTTACGGAAAACCCTGGGAGAATTTTCAGGAACAAAGTGTAAATGATCAGATTCACATCTTTAGATTTCTGTTAACTATGTCGAGGATGACATTAAAAACTAGAACAAGATGATCAGTGAAGGCAGACTTGAGACAGGTGGGCCACAGTGAGGAGAGGACAAATTCTGCGACATAGAGAAACAGAACCAATAGGACTGAGCCACCTCAAAATAGTAAAATACCAAAAAAAATTTTTTTTGGTGATGATCCTAGGACGTCTGACTTTTGACTGAAGGAAGGAAGCTGCTAATGGAGAGGACACACAGCGAGTAGAATCTAATTGAAGGGAAATAAGAGTTTTATTTTTGGTGCTGAGTTTCAGAACCTGGAAATATGTAGGCAGAGTTGCTGGAAAGCTATTAATAAATGAGTCTAGTGCTGCCTGCACTTACAAATAAGGAAAACAAATACATATTACTTACTGTTGCCTCAAGCAATGGATATATGTATGGGAAAGTAGGTACTTAGGACCCTAAAGGAGGAGATTAATAAGGAGTCATGTAATCATAACACAAGGACAAACTCTCTTACGGGACCCTCTTCTTTAAAGACTTGGAGTCAGAGTCAAAGATAGCTAGAAGGAATTCATCCTGCACTTCAGCCAGTCCTAGTAAGAAAATATGTGCTTTCCTCTTCTCCTTAAGGATGGAAGTTTTGCAACACACATGAAGGTATGGACAGCTGTTTTTAGGAAAATGAGAGACACTATGACAGCCATTCTTGGCTTCCCCTTTGTCTGGTCTTGAAGACCTGAAATGCCCTCCTCGTCTTGCTCAGATCAATTCCATACTATGTTGTTTCATGTGAATTCCCTGTATGTGACAATATGGACAACTATTTGGAAGAAAACAAGAGTCAATACAATAGAGAGTGAATGTCTCCGATTGTTTAGTTTTGGAATTTATGTCCCTTACATTGCTTTCTTGTGATCCGCTTTGTTCTGTTTTGTTGTGTTTAATTTTATTCTTTTGATATAATTGAATGTATATTTGAGTGGGTAAGATGGATGACCATATTGCTGGGGTTTTTTTGTCAGATTGTGGAACAGAACTGTTAACAGACTCACTGTTTGAATGTCTACTTTACATGTTTTAACTTTATAACTTGAACAACTATTTCTAAGAAGTCACTACGTAATTTGTCAAGTAATAATCTCTTAGGTTTTTTTGTTATTGTTCTTTTCTTTTTTTCCTTGGAATTCTGTATTGTTGCTACCCTTTATTCTGTTTTTTTTTCTTTCTTCTCTTTAAAGAAAATTTAAAAAAAAAAAGAATGAAAGTTTGATAAAAGGAACTTTGTCAATTTCATTTGTTACTATTTTCCACCTCTTAGCATAGAACCTAACACACATTCAGTACTCAGTTAAGGTGTATTAAATAAGTTACACAAAGGATGAGATTTAAAAAATAAATAAAAGTTCCTTTTTTGACATTATCTGAGAAGACTGCTACATCACGTTATCTAAAATACCCCCCCCCGTATCTTTACCATTTTCATTTTTTTCTACGTGATCTGTTCCATATACCTTTATTGGTTTTTTTCTGTCTTCCCATTCTCATGAGAGTTCACTAACAACTATTTTCACTATCTGTGCTTCGTGCCTAGCATAGTGCCTGGTATTAAGCAACAGGTAAAAAGGGTTGCATGAATAAGTGAAACTAAGTTAAACTCACAAAGCTCACAAGAATCCCTTTCTCTTACCTTTAATATCTCTTACCTGTTTTTTCTTTCTGCTACAAGGGTCAGATTCTGAGACAGGAAAAGACCTTTGTGACAGCTGCTTCAACATTCTAAAACCATCAATTCTATTTTTATTTTATACATTGAAAGTCTTCTTTGCTGAAGTATTTTTCAGTAAAGTCTTAGTAAGAAGGATTCAAGGAACAATCAAAAGATTAATGAGTTCTGGTCTTTGTTTCTCCTTTAATTGTGTAGATTGAATCTGAGTAATGATTACCTGAGTGTCCATTCTCAACTAACTCTTCTGTGTCAGACGGATACAATCAAAAATAAATATAACTTCAGGAGGCAAGTAACCCTGTGTACCATGCACTATACAAGTGTTATATAGTCAGTAACCGTTTTAAGCTTCAGAACATACTTATAAAGTAGATTCTTCTTTTAATCATTCATTTTATGGAAGGGAAAATTGAGCTCCAGAAGGTTTAAGTAACTTCCCCAAAGTTATACAGCTAGTGAACTGACAGGGCCAGGAGTTGAAATCAGGTAGTCTGATGACATTAAAGTTCTGAATCTTAACCATTATGCTTAATACCACAGACATATAGTCAAGGATCACACATTAACAAAGAATTTTGTTTTGTGTTCATGACATAGTGTTGGTTTGCAACTATCCCAAATGAGGATTTTATTTATTGATAGCAACACGGGAAGGGAGATGACCACGTATGACCCAACTGAGTAAATTTCTCAGCCTGCCAGTACCCAAGCTTCAGATAAGAACTTATGCAATTCAGTATGTTTCAAATAGCTGTATTTTATTGCCTGAGTATCTAGCTTCCTGTGTCACCAACGGACCTACTTTTAAAATGTATTTATTTGAAAGTGACCATTGAAGACTAAATCTCCTAGAAGTCTTTTGGTGGAGTTTTTGGGGTCTTCTATGTAAAGTACCATGTCATCTGCAAATAGTGATAATTTAACTTCTTCTTTTCCTATCCTTATCGCTTTTATTTCTTTCTCTTGTCTAATTGCTCTGGCTAACATTTCTAGAACTCTATTAAATAGGAGTGTTGATGGTGGACATCTTTGTCTTATTCTTGATTTCAGAGTGAAAGCTTTCAGGTTTTGTCCATTTATGGACATGATGGCTTGACTGTTGTGTAGATGGCTTTTATCAGACTGAGGTAAAGACCATCAATTCCAATTTTCTGCAGGGTTTTTATCAGGAATGAGTGTTGGACTTTATAAAAAGCTTTTTCTGCTTCTATTGATATAATCAAGTGATTTTTATTTTTGGCTCTGTTGATATTTATATTTATTGATTTGCAGATGTTGAACTATCCCTGCTTTCCTGCAATGAACTTTGCTTGGTCATAATGTATAATCTTTTTGATGATTTGCTACATTCTGCTTGCTAGTATTCTATTGAGAATTTTTGCATCTATGCTCATTAGGGAGATTAGCCTGTAATTCTCTATTTTGGTTGAGTCTTTCTCTGGTTTTGGTATCAGAGTAATACTTTTATCCAGGAATGAAGTAAGGAGAATTGCTTCTCTTTCAATCTCATTAAAGGGTTTGGCATTAAACTACTGTAAATTTCTTACAAAATTCAGCAGTGAATCTATCAGGATGTGGGCTTTTCTTCATTGCTGAATTTTTAATTATATTTTCAATTTCATTAACTGACCAGGTTACTCAGAATTTTACATCTTGATTCAGCTTTGGTAGTTTGTACTTTTCTAGGAATCTGTCCATTTCTCCTGTGTTTTCCAACCTGTACAGGTAAAGATTTTGAAGTAGATATGGATGATCTTCTGAATTTCCAGAGTCTGTAGTGATTTCATCCTTTTTGTTCCTTATTGCATGGATTTGCATTTTTCTTTACTTTTTTTTTAAAGGTTAGCTAGGGGTTTATCAATCTTATTATTCTTTTAAAGTCTTTGATTAATTAATTATTTGTATTGTTTTCTTAGCCTCAATTGCCTTAATTTCATCTTTGATCTTTATGATTTCCTCCCTTGTGTGAGCTTTGGGCTTGACTTGCTCTTATTTTTCTAGAAGGTTGAGGTGCAATATTAAATTGTTTATTTGTGCTCATTCTGTTTTCCTGATGTGATAATTCAACACTATGTATTTCCGTCTTAGGACTGTTTTCATTGTATCCCACAGATTCCAGTAAGTTGTATTGGCATTTTCATTTGATTGTAGATATTGTTTAGTTTCATCTGTGACTCATTGGTTGTTCAGGAGGGTATTACTCAATTTCCATGTTTTTATGAATTTTTTGCAGTTTTTTTTATCATTAATTTCTAATTTTATTGCACTATGGTCATATAAAATGCATGGGATAATTTCAGTTGCTTTGCATTTACTTAAGCATGTTCTGTAGGCTGGTATATTAGAGAACATCTTGTGTGCAGCTGGGAAGAATGTGTATTCTGATGCTGTTGGGTGGGACACTCTATAAACATCTACTAAATTCATTTGTTTGCAGGTTATTTCTTTGCTGACTTTTTGTCTAGCTGATCTATCTCTTTGTGACAATGGGATATTAAGGTCTCCCATTACAATTGTAAAAATAAATAAATAAACCTTTTGAATGAGCCAAAGATAAAACTCAGAGGCTCTGCTCTATAGGGAAATAGAGCGGATGCACTAGAGGACAACTACAGGGGATGCTGGTCAGACAAACCAGTAGGTTTTGGCCAGGAAAAACCCTTCTGCAGTGGGAGAGGACACACAGCTTTCCTCCCTGGAGTGACCAGAAGGGCAGACCAAGAAGTCCTGATTCCAGTGGCAGAGTGTAAGTGTCTGTATCCAGGTCCATGAGAACATGTGTTCTCACCCACTCAAATTGCATGGGCTGGTGGACACTGACCCCTATGGCCAGCCAGCCCTTTGCTCAGTGCATCTATGCAGGCTCCTTTTACACTCCAAGTTCTATGCTCTCAACTAGGAATTCAGCGACAAATAAGACCAGATGTAAATCAGTCCTTTCAGAACTGGCTGTGTTGTATGGGAGACAGAATTGAATCAAATCATTTCACCCATAAATATATTATTATAAGTCCAAATAAATTCTAGGAAACAAAGAAATGGGGTGTTGAAAGAGAACAGAATCCAGGCCCTGTAGACAATGTAACACTAACGGAAACATGAACCAAGTTTGAATGATCAAGGGGCGGGGAATGATGGACTTTCAGAGAAAAGGAACAGTGCATGCAAAAGCCCAGTGGTAGGGAAGCCACCTCTGGGCTAGGACAGCATCTTTGTACACGTTAGAAAAAAGATCCCACTTCCTCCAGACCCTTTGCTTCTACTGGAAAATTGTCATAATTTACTAATGTTGTGTTAAAACAAGACTTTTTATGGCAATTTTCCAGAAAACGGTTGTTTATCCAATTCTACATTATCTAGGATATTAATGGCATAATACTACCTGCTTGTTACCATAGTGAAGAAATATGTGTGGCAACTAAGCATTCCCAATGTGGTTGGTCGAAGTGAAGATGCTTCATAAATACAAAATACACACTATATTTTAAAGATTGAGGAAAGGGGAAGGATATAAAACATCTCTTTTTTAAATTAATTACATGTAAAACTGACATTTGGGTACACTGAATTAAATGAAACATTCTCAAACTTAATTTCACTTTTTTTTTAGTTGTTTAGGTGGCTACAAGAATATTTAAGATAACACATGTGACTTATAGTTTTGCAAAGTTTCTATAGACCAGCACTGGTGTACCCTTTCGTGGAGGGGTCTTGGGCATCACACAACCTGGCAAATGATACTGTCAGTAGGAATGGGCATGAGCAGCACAGGATAATGAAAGTAGCACAGAGTCACAGCCCCACCAAGCAGGAGGAGACGTGTGAGATGTGTGGCCTGGCCAATCCTGTCTCCTGAGTCTGGGGAATTTGACAAGTTTTATCCTTTGTTCCACAATCTGTGCTATTTCTTGGGCTTAAAAGTTTCATCAAGGATTCATCTGAAAAAGAGATTCAGGTAAAATAGTGCAACCCACAAGGGGCATGGAGTCAGTTCAGCAGAAGACAGAGGCAAGCAAGGGGCCATGCCACCAGGAGCTGAGCCCCTAGTGCTTAATATTCAGGTGCTGCTATAGAAAGAGGAGCCTGGCAAGACAATGCAGAAATTTCAGCAGGGCCTGCATATCAGTCATGGGACAAAGCACAAGGATCACCTGCCTGACACTGCTTTTCCGCGGAAGGGTGGCACAGGGAAGGAAGTGACCTGAAACAATGGCGCCTTCCCTCCCTTGAACCCAGGGGCCTCTCCCTCACCACATGTGGATGCTTCTTTTCAATACATGCAACTCTCGTTAGCATCCTAGATAAGAATAATGTATGTCATTTATCATACCTTCCTATCAGAGAAGAAACCAACCAGTTCCGCTAGGGATTCTGCCAAAAGGGGCAAGCAAATTCTTCACTTGAGAATAATGCTAAGGACAGAAGTTGTGGGAACCAGGAGCTGGACACAGACTAAGGGATTTGAATTCCAGAATGAGTATCTTTTCCTCAACACCAAAGGTTTTCATTCACACTCAGATGAATCCAAGAACAGTTCTAAAATACCAATTACACCAATTATAGTCATATGCCAGACACTATACCAAGTCAGATACCCTTATGAGCTCATTTTATTCTCAAAATTTTTACAAAACGTGCATAACTATATCTGTTTTACAAGTGGAAAAACTGATTCACAGAGAAGTTAATGATTTACCAAATCTGCTTATAGATGACAGAAAACATGCCGCAGAGGGCTGGATGCAGAAGCAGAGCTGGCTATGCTGTGACTCAAGGAATGGAGGACCAATGTTCCCTGCTATGCACCCCAGACTTTCTAAAACACCGCAGGCGACCCCTGCTTCCTCCAGCCCTCACCTGAGGGGCGCCCATGGTGTGGTGCAGGAGGAGATGGGAGAAGCCTACATAGGGAGGCTGGCACGGAAGCTGTTGCTGGTCCCACGGCAGTCCTGGGGACACTCTTAGTGTGCTGCTCTCCCCATGAGAGCGATCCATTAAAAAGGAAAGGCACCAACTTGTAGCTAGACCAGGAGGTTAGAGTCTCGGGTTTTATGTCGACTTGTCTAGAATACCAAATAAAGCCATCAGCTCTCTGAAAATGTTCCCTAACTCAGGAAATGAAAAGGTAAGCAAGGCTGACTATCCCTAACAGGCTTCCTAGCTCTGACACTCTGTTATCCATGAACAAACACTAACTGAGCACAGGCTTTCTCAAGCTGTGAAACCGCCAAGAATTTGACACCGTGGACTCAGGTCTGTCCCTCCTCGAATGCACCTCCAATGCGTGAAATTTAAGTACTGGTGACTGCTGACCACCAGTACTATTTTAAAAAAAATTCTCTTAGAAATTAATGATAAATTATACAGGAAGATTATTTTCAAGAATGAATAAAACAGGTTTCAGGAGGAGAAAGGAGCTGGGGATTTAGCTCAGCGGCATAAGCGCCTGCCTGGCAAGTGTGAGGTTGTGAGTTCAATCCCCAGTACCAAAAAAAAAAAAAAAAGGAGGAGAAGTGAGTTCTGGAACTAGCTAAGCTATTACTTCCTATGTCATCTTGAATCATATCTGTCTTTGTGCATCATCCATGTGTCAAGTGGGACCAAATTAGAATCGTACAAAGTCATGAATAGACATGCCCTGAAGAGAACAAGGTTGGCCCACGTGTATGCCCAACTGTTTGCATTTTAATTGTCCATTTATCAGATTGAAATAGTCCTATTAAATACGAACAGGTAAAATGTGTACTTGGTACCCGCTTCTCTCCAAGAGTTTTGTACTCATTAGATTGTTAAACAGACGTTATAGAAGACCATTAATTTAGACCAAATTTCTGTCTCAGGTCCTAAGAGACTGGAATAGAAATCAAGATGGAGTCTTTCATGGTTCATTTCCACATCACCAAGCCAAAACTAACTAAGGTGATTTCTCACCTTCTTGTGAAATTAAGCCTAGAGAGATAACAGTCAAATGGCCTGAACAGGTCACCTTAGGAATCTGAAGTCACCTGCTTCAAACTAGTCAGTTATTTTCATATTGTTCTGTCCCCACCACAGAAGAAAATAACTTTGAAATGACGAATGTGCTTTTGGTTCTTTGTTTCTGCTTTTTTCAGGCAGAAATACTAGGCTCCCCTACTTGGCCCATGGAAACACACATCCTATGCTATGGAATAAATTGCTGCTCCATTCCAGGATTGAAAATAAGTATTGAGGTATTAAAACTGTAATTCTGTCCTCCAGCAGTCCACTTTAACTTTACACCAACACTATGAAGTAGATGCTGGGATTGTTTACATTTTATATTCAGAAAACAGAGGACCAATAGACTAAGTGACCTTTCCAAACACACAGCCACCAAGGTGCCACCCAGGCAAAGCTTCTCCCTACCACTGTGGCTCAGAGATCAGTCCACAGGGCTCAGAGCTTGGGGTACCGAACATACACCCACCCTTCCCTTCTTAGAAAAAGTAGACAAGTTTGTCTAAAGATAAATGAGAACATTGGAAATCATAGAGGTTGAAATATTCAACACAATAAAAAATAGATTATTGTTTCTGGGGATTGTTGAAGTAATTTTAAGATCTTCAAAATGACATTTTCTTTCATTCAGCACATCTGACTTTAAAACATAAAACAATATACAAAGTGGCTTTACTACTGATTTCTTACAGAGAGCTTAACCTGAATGGTGTGTGTACACATTAACTTCCAAGGTCGCAGTGCACTGAGACAGCTGCCAAAGTTATGTAAGTGCCAAGCCACCTCCATTCTGCCCATTGGAGGACTTCTCCTAATATTTCCAGGACAGGCTGGGGTGTGTCCCACAGTCCAATCCACAGCAAGAGATGCCTGTGGGCCCCTGTTCTAAACAAACAGGTGTTGGCACTAGTTGACGTCAGCAGCAGCGTTAGCCCAACAACCAGAAGGCCTAATCTTTGTGCAGATAAC
This sequence comes from Dolichotis patagonum, assembly GCA_004027295.1. NCBI lineage: Eukaryota > Metazoa > Chordata > Mammalia > Rodentia > Caviidae > Dolichotis > Dolichotis patagonum. The sequence continues at coordinate 41,734 of PVJX010000477.1, read as the reverse complement.
CTCTGCCGTAGACCGAGCCTACGCCAGCACGCAAACTGGGCCACCCTACTACATGACCTTTCCAGATTGCCTTTTCAATATTTCCTCTGCAGTGTCCTTGCTAGAATCCAGAAGGCGTAGCTCTGGGGCCCAGATAGAGACTCCAGAAACAGACTGCCTGGTGAGGAGCCGGATCCTGCCATGCCCAGCCATGTGATCCTGAGTGAGTCTCAGGACATCCCTGGGCCTTGGTTCCCTCGTCTGCAAAGTGCGGCTTAATGACGGCATCTTCCTGGGGAGGACGCTGTGAGAGCTAAATGGGCGAACATGTCAGGCCCTCAGAGCAGCAGCTAGTGCGGAATTTGCAAGAGCTACCCTTATTGTCATCAAGAGCATTGCAGGACCAGTCACCCCAATGTCACTTTTCACTGGTCCACACCTTAAGATAATAGTACTATATCATTTTTCCTTCTGATATAATTCATGTAACATAAAATTCACCGTTTTAAAGTGTGTACAGTGTCATATTTTTAGTATATTTGCTATGTTGCTCTCCCTTTCCCAACATCTAACCCTGGATCTTTCATCACTCCCCAAAAGAAGCTCTTTGCAATAGTACTTGGTTCTAGGCCTCCCCCCTACACTCTCACACCCTCCAATCTACTTGCAATCTGCAGATTTGCCTATCTGAGAAATTTCACATAAATGCTCTTCTACAACAGGTGGTTTTTTGTAAAGAGGACACTGTAGCAGGCAACTAACTGAGTTAGTCAGAAATATTATAGGCAGTGAGATAGGGCTAGGTCCTCAATAGAGCCAGTGCAGACACCTGGTAACTGCAGGGAAGCTGACACCTCCTGCTGTGGACCAGGCCTCAAGACAAAAGACCATACAAATGCACCCGTATCCTGAGGATTGACACCCTAAATAGTTCCCATCCCCCTAGCAAAGAGTCACAGCTCCAAGAATGCCCGCCACTTGCTACATGACTTGCTTTCCCATTTGTCCCTAATGTAATCAATTTTACCTGAACTATTGATCTTTTTGGCTAACTATAGTAATGTCCCACCTTATGCCCATCTGCTTTGTGAGTTCCCAGTCTTCTCCTACCTTGAACCCATGGGTTTACTCTATAAAAGTCCCTGGAAAAGACAGAGCCCCAGGCAAACCGCTGGGGACACCTTTCTGTCTCTCTCTAGATAGAAGCTTTCTCTTAATAAATATATTCTACTCTCCACCTCTGTTGTTCCTAAAATTCATTCTTCGATTGTAGGTCGGGAGTTTCATTCTCCTATATCAACACCACCAGAAAAGAAGTCCTTACACAAAATAGCAGGGCTCCACTGCCCCCCCCAAAAAACAATAAAGCATCAGCTGCACGCTCTCAGTAACAGCCTCTCAGTGGGCTGACAGGAGGAGGCTCAGCTTGATGCAGGGTTTTGAAACGTTTTAAGCTTTGAAGCTCATTTTCCATCCCACGTAACACACAAAGATACAGCACAGCAGGCCTATTGTTCCATCCTCCTCTTCCCTCATGGTGTCAACAGGGTCTGCAGAAAGGCCCGATGACTAGGCTCAGTGCTAATTACCTCCCCGCTAGGAGACAGACTCCTTCAGACCTGACCTGCAGGAGGAGACTGGAGAAAGTCTTCACAAAATGACGAACTTCTTCAAGCTCAAGCCGCCCCACCCCATTTAAACCCTCCGTGGGCTTAAATGACACCAGTGGTGGCTCTTGCTTAAAGAAAAATATACCGAGGCTGGCCTTTGGCCTGAGAGGTGCTATTGAATTGCTTATGAGGAAGAAAGTCCCACCATGGCTCTTAGTAAGAAAGGGATAACGCAGAAAGAAAGACACCTCAAATCCATTCCTGGGTTCTCAAATCCCTCAGATCTCAGGGTATAGGGTTCCAGAGGAGAGTCACAGGATGGAAAGGTGGTAGCTTCAGCCAGCTGTCCATTTAGAAGAAAGTGACCCCAGTCTCAACATTCAGACTCTCAGACCCCTGCCTGAATGTGGCCAGTGGGCCACAGAGAGCCTTGGGCAGCAGCCCAGCAGTCTGGGCTTCACAACTAACCAAGAGTCTAATTTTAGGGACTCCGATTAAAGATGCATGTTCATGAAAACCATGGTATGCCAAATTTGTATTTTGTAGCTGAATCTTTGGGGGAGCTGGGTATCATTACTATGAGTATTTGGTGTATTATGATGATTATTTTCAGTGCCCAACTATGGGACTAGATAATTTTTTTCAGAACAAGATAGTAAAAATACAACAAACGTGGACCCAAAACATCTAGTATAAATCTTGATTCATTCAATCAGTACCCTTGTGAGGTTATAAAACTATTTTTTGTTTAAATGAAAATCAGTAATGACCTCCATGACCCTTCCAGAACTGAGAGTCTCTCACTTTTAACTAATATGATCGTGTTGCACCATCGTGAAGTATTAAGGGGCAAAACTTCCGGGCTGAAGCTCAAGGAAAGCTAAAGCATGTGCTGACTTCTGCCCCACGGAGCATCTGCTCACCGGGCTTGAGAAATGAATAAATTTTCTGGAGAACAACTGGTCTTCAGTGAAGTCAGTCAAGTTATTTGAGTCCAATGAAGTTTCGTTCTTTTGTTTTGCTTCGTTTTTTCTGTAGCAGCACTTATCCCCCTTGTTTTTTAATTGTCACAGGAACAGAGCTTTCTGACTTTTCTCTCAGAAAACAAATAGTCTGAAGGTTTCGGGCTCCAGGCTGACTGACAATGGAGCAGCAGGAACCAGGAGAGGCAGGGAATGAAGCAGAAGCTATGTGACTAGTATCTGAGAAGCAGAGAGTTAATTATAACAGAGACCTAACACTGAGCTCCATTTTTATGGGTCGTGACCAGTGCTTCCCTATTTGAGAACCTGGAAGAGGTTGCTTTTTTATTCAAATGGACTCTGCCTTTCCTGCCAATGGCTGACACTCCCACTGCCCTAGTGGCTTCTCTGATTACTGGATTAGTCAGACCTACTGGGATTTCTGTCTTCTAGGTCAGCTTTCTTTATCAAAGTTGGCAGTAGTGATCTCTGCACATTTTTCCTTCACAGTACCAAGTCCACCCACTACAGTGAGGTCATATTATACTCCGGCCCAGTCCAAAAGGGCAATAAGTCCTACTGTATGTACTGTGACTATTCATGAGGCTGGGTTTGGCCTTTTGTAACCTCTCAAGAGCTGCAGCTCCAAAGCACAGCATGACAACTCAGTGACAGATTTGCAAATTGCACAGTTTGCATGAAAACACGTTCAAACCGCCCTCTGGGGGTAAATGCAGCTTGCATTTCCAACTTATAAAAGGTGACCTATACCAGGAGAAATCACAAATTGAAAGCATACCCTATTCCATTCTTGCTTCCTTTCTATCCCAGAGATTTTCACATGGTTTTGTTTCACAATCCATTTGAACAAAACCAGATAGAGCAGCTTTCATTGTAGCCAAAATACTTTGCAGGAGCTGACGAAAAATTTTCACCACGAGGCAGATAAAAGAGTACGCATGATGTCAAAACAAGGTCAAGCAAACTTGCTGTTAAACAAACAGTTCTCAGTGGTCTGTTTTGAATATTCTTCTCTTCTTTGGTAAGAAATAGAAATTTTTAGGCATTCACTTAATGCTAGTGCTCAAAAGTAAAACTCTCACCTCCTCTGCCTACATTTATAAGCTTATATCTCAACAATATTTAATGAGTCCCCTTTGACACTCTTAACACTCAATTCTTTACTAATGGGACGGCAAAATATAGGTTCTCCTTGAGTCCTGTAAAGACGAGGCTTGTGGGTGGGTGTTATCCTTTACACAAAAGCAGGTGCTAGAATTTTATGTCAACTGGTCTCTGTTTTCAAAGAATCATAGTGATCCCTTTTTTTTACTGAATATTAGATAAGAATTGTCAACAATCCCAGCAACAAGGTCAAGACAGGAAAAGTATTAAGCAGCAACTTATCAGTTAGTGATATTCATGAATCTTCTATTCTCACTACTAAAAATTCCTTAATCCTTATTTATCCAAGGGGTGGAGGGGGGAGACTTCTGTTAATATGACAAGCAAGCACTGAGAAGATTTGATTTTATTATTTTTAGGAGTACTTAGAAGAGGCACGGCACAGATAACTCAAAACAAGCCTAAACACTTGCAAGCAAGTCTTTCTGCAGAGATCACAAACGCTGCCTTTTGCTTTTCAGAGCAGAAGCTCAGTAAAACACAGAACACCAACCGATGCCCAGGGTGAGACGGTACTTGCTAGCTCTATTTCAGCCAGAAGTTTTCCAGCCTGCACCTACTGCTGTCAGTTCTTTTTCAAGGGGGGTTTCCTTTGTCAAGGGAGATTTGCTCACCAGCACCCCTCCTCTTCTTGCTCCTTGAGAGTAGCAATCCCCCTGTTGTAACAAACAAAATGTCTTCAGATACTGCCTGGTATTTTTGAGGTTTCAAAATTATCCTTGGTTGACAACCACTGATTGAAACAAAAAGAGTTTTGTGAGGATAAACTGCCTGAGTCAGTTTAGATGATCTGAAATGGATTTCTAGCCATCGAAAATCCATTTTTAATTATAGAAACAAAGGATAGTGAGATTTGGGTTAAAAAATAAAAAACAAACAAGCAAACAAACAAAAAAACAAAAAAACTAGGAGTTTCTAACCCAGAGTCCCTACCAATGCATCACAGTCTTGCTTCGTAAACTCTCAACTTACCTAAAAGAATGAGATAAATTATGTTTATTTTTTTTTAAAAAATGTAGCATTTACTAGACCAAATAATAAAATAAGAATGTAAGCTAAGTTGCAGGTTGAATGATAAAGCTGGTCCAAAATTTGCTTTGAGTATTCTAGAACATATTGCTACTGATAGAACTGCGGGCAGAAATCAATCTCACGAGTTTTTCTGCTCTAATCTTATAAAGCTGACAGTTTGTGTTTGTTTTTGACTGTTTATACCACTGGTAAATTGTACAAGTGTTTCAAGTTGTGCTTTATAGCTGTAACAGCTAAGATGCTGCATCCACAGACTTTGACAAGTCGAACATTTTTCCTCTTTTCAGTTACCCCTCTTTCTTTCCCTTCCTCTCCACCCAACACAGCCATATACTGCTTTTTTGAGTTTTAGTAACCTAATTTTTCCTCACCTGTGGTATGGTCATGTCTTTCTCTTTTCTTCTTCTATTTTAAACTCAGAATTCCTGTCTTTAAACAATTTTTGGACAGAAGCTCAGCCTGTGAAATAAGAACCTCTCTTTCCATCTCTAGTGCTATCACTGAAGCAGTTTTAGACCCCTAACATGTAAATATGAATTAAATGTTTAGATCCATAGTTCAGGCACCACTCATTTAATGGTAAGTCTCCCTCCACCAAGGAAAACTGAGCTGAAAATTCCAGCTCCATATTCACCTGGTTTCAATAGCACTGAGAAAGAGAGAAAAACAGAAAGTAGAACGAGGCCTGTTGACAAATTTTGACACCTAAATTTTGAAATTATTTCTAATCTTAAATAGCAGATGCCCTCCTAAAATAAAAACAAGTCCCAAGTAAAACAAATATATATATATATATATATATATATATATATGCATTTTTTAATGAAAAATAGTGCCCTGGATAAGTAAAATATGGTTAGTAGATATAACTAAAATGGCAGTTGCTTAAATTCCAGGCAGATTTTCAATTTCCAGCCAAACAAAAGTGCTAACAGTACATCTCATAACTGCATCTAACACCTAACATCTAACATCCAACATCTGATTCGAACCCCAGAATTACCCACTTGGAAATTGCTCAAGCAAGTAGAACAAGGCACACTGGGTAGGTGTTGATAAATGTAAGCTGTGGGGTGGGGAATGCCACTTTCTTGTTTTCAGCTCTTGCAGTCAGGAGAATAGATTGGTTTTTTAGAAATTCTTCAGGGATAATAAATTTTATGTTTATCCAAACAAAAGACAGTTTTAAAGATTGGTTTATCTAAGGCAGGAGTTGACTTTTATTAAAACTTAACCATACCTCTTCAAGAAGCAGCAAGCCTGCATCCAATTTTCTCTTGAATTTAATCTAGGCTACTTAATGCTGGAAGTAAATGTTTATTTTTTTTCTCTGCTATGCCCTGTAACTCCCTATAGACTCCATTTCTTTGTTTTGTTCTTCAGAATCTTAGTTTATGGCTGAAGAATTTACAAATACAAAGCCAGTCATGATGATTGCCTTTTCCCTTTCAAAACAAGCTCTTCTAGGGCAGACAAAAGGACACCAAGACGAGTCTCCCTGCTTTTGCTACCAAAATCACAGGGTCTTTGCTACCAAAATCGCAGGGTCTTTGCTACCAAAATCACAGGGTCTTTGCTACCAAGATCGCAGGGTCTTGGTTTCATCTGTTGACCAGCACAACTACACTTAGTTAAATAAGTATTCTAGACTTCCTCAGAGGGGAATGTAAAAAGTACAGGTATTATGTTGGAAAAAGTCATATCCTTGAGGAATGACATGTTTAGCTTTGTCATAAGCCTCACTAAAATGAACCTGAGCTCTGGAAGGCTGGCCATGCCTTTCTATTCAATACCTGCTCTCATATGCTCTCTCCACTTTCTCATCATTGCAGACCTGAAGAGAAGAGAAGTCAGTACACAGGACAAGGGTTCAAGGAGAGGGAAGAAATAGAAATGAGACCAATGCAGTGATCACAGTCCAATGGAGGGATTGATATGTCACCCATCAGAATCTCCCCTCACTTTAGTGTCATGACTAATCATCTCCAAGATCCAGTCCTTCCCCAGCCTCACAATAACATCCATCTTGGCCAGTAAAGTAATGAATCTGTTTCACACACCCTAGATTGTGTGTGTGTGTTGTACAGAAGCATATGCTGTAGACTCCCATTATCCATAATATTTATGTTCTGTAAAACTTTGCAAATGCAAAATTAGCCCACACCAAAGCATTGTTATACATAAGGAGAAATATGGGGTTAGGTTCCCTCCAGCCCCAGGTAACAATATCTTTATTAATCCAGCAACCCATAACCTTGTGACATGAATGTCTGTTTAAAGACTCCTTCCTTAATATGTTATTGATTCCTTAACATGAAACTCATAGCCAACTATAGTGAGTTGGGTGACTCACCCATTCCTGGGTGAGGCTTGTCTAATGCGTATTTTCAGTAAGGCTGTGACAGCTTTCTAGACAGCATCAACACTACATTTGCAGCTAGTTTAAACATCAAAATAATCAAAAAGCCCCAAAAATATGAAAAATATGTCACTAAACAGACCCTGTAAAGGACACTTGCTTATGTATAAGACCTAAAACAGGAAGACAGAATATCACCTTGTTTAACCCTGGCTGAGAATGGGGAAAACAATCAATTCAAATTTGTTCCCACCCTACACAAAAGAAAGCTATGTGGTATTGATTTGGAGGTTACAAATAAATTTTCAAAAATGGATGAATTCAAATACAGAATACACAAATAATACCGTATATGCACATACAATCAGGGCCATTATTTTATAATCACTTTAAAGTTCAATCCATATTTATTGATGCCTAGTCTTGTCTACAAAGTTCTGGAGAAGTTTAAAAGGTACAAAAATTATAGTAGTTACTCAAGGAATGCATAGATTACTAGGGAGTAAAATCACTGGTACATAAAAAAATAATGAACAAATTCAAGAGAAAGGAAGTGTTGACTGAGTGATAGAATATATTTTATATAAAGTATATGTATATTTTAGTGCTATATGGCTATTTCATTAGTCATTTTCAATATAGACTTTAGAGGGAAAAGCAAATTGAGTTTAGATTTGTACTGCCCCATTATGATAAGCACCAGTGGTATGTGACTACTTAAATTAAAATTAACTTAAGGATTCAGTTCTTCAGCCCCACTATCCACATTTCAAGTGCTTAATAGTGGCTGGATATAGTACATTTCCATCAACATAAAACTTTCTTAATACAACGCCAATTTAGATTCTCTGCATGTGCAGAAAACCAATGTAGAAAAAAAAATGCCAAAATGTTTCCCATTGGGAAATTTATTAAAAGTAAAAGTTACAGAGGATATTTTAGGTTTCATCTTCCTACAACTGGAAGAGTTTTAAGCTTTTCATTTTCTGTACACAAGCAATGTTATATGCTAAGAGCCAAAACCACTGTGAACTTGTCGCAAGGTCCTTAGATAATGGTGGTATGTCTATGACAAATAAACAGCAATCCCTTAACACTGTGTGCTCAGTAAGGATTTATCACACATCAAAAATAAACAGATCCCCTTGTTCTCACAGTTTCTCTATCATTTGTGTTAGTTAATTACATCGTTGTGAGGTTCCTGGAGAATGAGTCAAAGGACTGGACTGTCTGCTGGATCCCATTACTCAGTTTCATCAGTCGTGCTGTGTAAACTTTCTAACACAAGGAGCAAAAATTTGGGCTTTGACCTGAACTATACTTCTCTGGAGCTTTGCAAGTGACCCTGAAATTCCCAAATGTTGTCCCATGTTCACTGAGGAATCCAGGACACTGACGTGCTTCCTCTGATGTGCGTTTCCCTTTTTACAAGCTCTGTACAGGGCACTGACTTTGTGAGGGGTTTAGAGAGGACACCCTGCTAAGCTCATAGTGCCCAGGCCCGAAGCAAGAAGGAAGCACACATTTACTCTATTCTCAGATCACCGAATATGAAAAATAAATCCAAAATATATCAGTTCTCTTCCCATTCTTCCATTTCCAAATTCTTTTTTGTTCCCAGTCCATTTTAGTATTTGCCAGTCTGAGAGAGCTAGAAGGGAGTAGAAACTCCTCTAGAAGGAGATACCACTGTCCACTGGAACCCTTGACTTAGGCCTGTAGCTTTTACGCTTAGAAGATTGAGAACTTGTCTTCCTTTTCAAGTACAGTTCTGTTAACTTCCCCCCAATCTCTCTCCCAACTGAGGTATAGTCATGCAAAGAAAAAACAACATGAATGTTCATTTCTCAAGTTTGTTACCCCAAAACAAAACCACACAGAGGTGAATGTCTCTTTAAGCACTCATATTAGTTATTAGTCTTACTTGAACCATATCAGGTTGTTGCAATTCTTAACCAATTTTCTACCCCACCATCATCAGGATAGTGAAGGATATAGAGAAGCAGCTAACTTGGCAGCAGAAAACAGATCTGATCAGATCCACATAACATACCTGTGGTCAATTGTTGGCTTTGGTTTGCACTGGTCTATTATATACCTCTTTAAAAAAAAACAGAAAGAAAAGAAAAGAAAAGAAAAGAAAAAGAAAAAGAAAAAGAAAAAGAAAAAGAAAAAGAAAATTGCTTAATTTAGTCTTGAACTTCTAAATTTACATCCAAAGATTGCTTGGGAAAACAGAATTGGAAACTTATACGAAATGTTCCCGTCTTCCACCTCTTGTTTTAAAAATAATCTAATGCATTAGGAAGCTGCCTGCTCTCAGCAAATACATGAAAAGCAATTTTAATTGAAAAACTTAAGCCAGGTGTGGTGGTACACATCTGTAATCTCAGCATTCAGGAGGCTGAGACAGGTGAATCACTGCAAGTTCAAGCCCATCCTGGGTTACATGGTAAGTTCAAGGCCAGTCTAAACTACACAGTGAGTCTTAGTCTCAAAAAAGCAAACAAAAAATTAGATATTAGATTTAATAGGCAAACTTACACTTTTATAGTGGCAACATTTTCATTTTACTGGTTACTGGTAAGGGACTCCAAGGATGAATTTCGTCTCCAAGTATTATATTTTACTGGAAGCAATAAAGTGGGTTGTGATTAATATTTTTAATGATAAGATATCCTGATATTTAATATTACTCTTATGTAAATTACAAATAGACAGAGTTGACCCAGGGCTACATGAATACTAAACAAAATTTGCTGTCTTAGTAAAATAGGACATGAAATCCTGTGCGCTGTTCAGTAGTTGGCCTATAAAGACATCTTCAATGCTTCTTTATCTCCTGCCCTTTGATTATCTAGCATCGGGCTTAAAATTTTCCAGCAATATTCATGCACCCTCTGGGAGACAGTCACCTGCTTCTTCCACGGGCTTCCAGGAGTAGATATTTCTAATTCTGTGTCAGAGTCTATTCTACCTAGAGTCCTGTAGAGTAAGATCATATTGCTTACTGTGGGTGATTTGCTTTTTAAAGACTATATAAAACACCATAGTTACCAAGAAGACACATTAAAGGAGACAGTGTAAAAGCACTCATCATTGAGTATCTCTCAAATACTGCTTACCTATCTCTTAGATTAATTACATAGCATACATACTCACAAAATAATTTTTTACCCCTCCTTGACAAAATTACTCTTGGTGAAAATATGAAATAAAATAAATATAATAAACAGAAAATAAATGCAGACAGTTAAATTCTAATTTTATTGCTCTTTGTATAGATAGCCATACCAGCTAAATAAAAATTTATTAAGAAATAATTTCAAGGCTGGATGTGTTGGTGTGCACCCATAATTGGAGCTACTTGCGACATTGGGGCAGGAGGATCACATGTTCAAGCCCAACCTGTCCAATTTAACATAATCCTGTCTCAAAATGAAAAGGACTAAGAATGTAGCCCAGTGGTAAAGCACCGGCCTAGCATTCATTATATCCTGAGTTCAATCTTCAGTATCACATAGAAAAAGAGATTTTAATAAATCCAAAACATCTACAAGAACTAAAATTTGGGTGACTTCTGAATTATACCACTCATGCAATGATGCTTTAATTTTTTTATTTTTCTGTAGTTTTAAAACAACAAAAAGAACAATGCATTTCTGTTTTAAAGAGTGAATCAAATTCAGAAAATTATATCATGTGGGAATCAGAATTTTAGTGACCAAACAAAAAACATAACAAACTAAAGCCAGCACTGTTTCACTATCTAAACACAAAACTAGTTTCCCAAAATGAAGACGGGACATAATTCAAGTTCTTTCTCCTCATCCTTATCATCTTGATATTACTTTGTCTATTTTAAATATACTATTTAAATGCAAACGTATGTGGGATCCCAGGAGTTGGAGACATGAACTCTGTCAGAAGTGAGCTTGAATTCCATGCCATTCCAACTTGTCTTAGAAACAAACATGTATTATTAAATCCATACATGTTGGAGGCTGACTGGATAGTTGGAAGTTTTCCAAATTAATTTCCATGCAGCATACAATTTTATGAAATGGCAAGTAATAAATAAATATATAAGCATATATATGAATCTGTAGCTAGCACGTGTATTATTGAAACTTGGTAGTACTCATGAAAATTGTTGGGAACATAAACCAACAACAGATTTTCTTCAAGAAATATTTCACCATAGGCATAGTTTAGCATTGGCAGCCTGAGGTTATGATAAAAAGTAGGCTGACTTGTAGTCAGTTGGATTCCTGTTTTCCATCTCTGTAGACAATGCATCTCTATATTGCTGCACAGAGTGCTGAAGCCACCTAGCACCTTACTCTTGGGACTGTACCAAAGCACTACAAGCAGATCTAATGGGATGCAGAGCTGTAGAAACTGAGTTACACACAAAAGAAAATATTGGAGCAGACCACGGGCCTCCACTGGATTTTTGGCAGTTTCATTTAAAGATATATAATGTAGAGGACCATGGTTGGCACTTGCTTCATTTCAGAAAGTTTGGTACTAGCTTGAATTTTAACTTGTTTTCCGTAACTTCCAGCACTCCTTTCATTCTGGAATTTCTTTGACCACTTTTGAAACTATTTTTATTTTTACCATGGCCCATATTAGTGAATTACACATACTGCAACCTTAGCATCTGATGTTTACTACTTTTATTTTTGTCCTCAAACTCTGTTCTTTTAAGCACTAAAGGTTGTCTCTTGAGTTCTAGGTTCCAAGATCTTGTTGTATAACTTGGTTCCTATTTCAAGAATATACTCAGAGTATTTCAATCATATCATGTTGCTTGCTCTATCATTTTTAAATCATTTTCACCACCAATATTGATAATTAGACCTAAAACTGGTTTGAGAGGGGAGAAATTAAGCCTCAAGTTCTAACTGAAACTTTACTTGCAAATAATAAGCCAAAACCTTCCACAGTTCAGAACCTGTGCCACGTCGGTAGCAGAGCTCTAGGGTCACAAGGCTGCCTTCACTCTGCATCTGAAATCAGGAAAGACTGAGCAGCAACTGGGCCCTCCACTGGGAACACAAACACACCTGTCCTTCCTATTTATGTTCACCTGCTGAATAATACCCCATTTTGTTCCACAACAACTTTCCCAACAAACCACTGTGTTTCAATCTATTAAATTCTTCTAAGTGTGTGCATCTCAATCTGTCCATAACTGAAAATAAAGAGTGGCATGATGGAACCAGCTACCATCAGATTTCAAGAGCTGATAGCTAGATAGCGTCTTGCCCTAATTTATGTTCAATCATGTCATACTGGTGCTTTAAAAATCATCATAGTAAATGTATTTGCACCACTGAATAGAGAAAAAAACTATAAATCAGGGCTTTCTACTCCTGCTGCCCCCAGAAAGCTGGTTTTTAAGTATTTACCAATGCACCGCTGACTACATAGGTCTGTTACTGCTTCACACAAGAATTTCATCTGCACTCGTTTCTGTCCTAGCTTGAGTGCCTGGTGAAAACTACAAGAATGCATGTAGATGTACAATTCAGAAGCTACAAGAGCTCACCTGGAGATCGGTGATGAGGACCTATGCTGTAGTTACTCCCCATAGTATAGGCAGCAGGAGAAATGATGTGTAACTGCTAGCATAAATGATAACTGCTTTCCGTGCTTAGTATGAGGAAGCGAATGTCCTCTGAGCTCTGACTCTTCATCAGAGTTCCAGCAGTGAAAACGAAAAGCTTTAACCGAGAACAGTGTAAGGAAAGCTCTCGGTGGAGATGAGGGAAACAGGGTGAGGCTGTCCTGAACTAGCAACAGAGCAGACAGGAGCCAGTCCCACCCTTAGGCCTGAAGGCCATCAAGGGAAGTGCTGTTCATGACACCCAGCACTAGAAGAGAGAAGCTTCAGAACTGCATCAAGGCACGCAGGAGCCAAGCCCTGTTTCTCAGCCTGCCTCCCTCCCGTGGGCCAAGCCAACCAAAAGGCAGAGAGAGGGTGAGAGCTCAGGTGCTGCGGGTCACTGAGCTCAGCCTCCGACATGCAGGATAGAGCATCGCAGGGCAGACGATAGAGCGAGGCTCCGGAGGTGAAGGAGAATAATCCACCCAGGGTGTGCACTTTCCTTTCCTTTCAGTCTACATTCCTTCTTCCCTCTCCACGGAGCCTCAAGAGCAAGTAAAAAACTGAATCATTTAGCTACGCATTTCTGTGTTTCAAAAAACAAAAAAGATGATTCTATTCTGATGTAAAATTGAAGGTTATGGGCGAAAAAGAGAGCATTTCGAAGACATGGGCCTGCTGTGGCTCTAATTTCAAGCAAATTGCAAAGTGTTTTTCATAGTTTGTGTAGAAAAGTCATCCCAATTTAAAAATAGAAAAGTGCAGTGTAAATGCACCCTCAAGTTGTCTTTAATGGGCGAAGTGAAGCTAACACATACCTTTCTTTTGACAGAGAGCAGCAGTGTCATTCCAGCAATTTTGCAGAGCCTGACAAATGGACAATTAAACCAGCAGAATCCGAGGCACTTAGCTGGGAGGTAAGGATGCTTGCTGGGGTTCATCACTCTGCAACACTTGCTAAAGAAGCAGTCAGTCACGGATAAAGGAAATATATTTTAAGACAAACACTGTTACAATGTCCTACCCTTAATATACTGAGTACAGTTACAACAGCAACCAATTCTGCCTCTGAAACTCTCTACATAATAAGCAGCATCTCCATTCATGCCGGTAGGTAGTTAGGGTACAAGTCTGCTGAGGCTGCTGTGAAAGAATGCTATAGCGTGGCTTAAACTGTAGTTATTCATTCTCTCACTGTTCTGGAAAGCACGAGTCCAAAATCGAGACACCAGTTTTCCTTAAAGGCTCCCTGCTTGGCTGGCTGGTGGGGTTTGGCTATTATTTGAGTGTGTCCCCTAAGGGTTCATGTGTTGGATGTTGGTCCCACTGTTGCAATGTTAGGAGGAGATGCAGGGGCTGGTGGGAGATCGTGAGGTCATTGGAGAGCACCCTCCAAAGAAATTAATGTGATTCTCCTTATTGAGACCCCAGTTCCTCTCTGTCTTGTCTCTCATGTGATTTCTTCCTCTCATGTGCACTGTTGTTTGTGATGTCATCTGCTATGAAGTTGGGTCAATCAGAAGCCAGTGAAATCCTCTTTAACTTCCAGATTTGTGAGTTAAATAAGCTTTAAAACCTTTTTTCTTTATAAAGTACTAATCTATAGTCATTTTGTTATAGAAACATAAAATGAACTAATACACTGACAGGTGGGTGCTTTCTTCCTGTGTCTTTACTGCTTCTGTCCTGGCTACCTGTCTGGGATCTAATCTCCAATTTGAACCTTAGTCATATTGAATTAGACTTCACCTTCATGACCTCACTTATCTTTTCCAGTTTAAAGACCTTGTCTTCAAATATATTTACCTTCTGAAGTACTATTGATTCATATTTCAACATGAGTTTTATGGGAACAATCAATATGTGTATCTTTTCTGTCTTACCAAAACTATCGTAGATTCCTCAAGACTGGACATACTTGTTCTGATCTTCTAGTAAAAATACGTCATTCCTTGATTCCTTTATTTCAGTCCCTGTCTTCTCCTTGCAAGAATAATAACCACATTATCTGACAAGTTATAGATGAACAAGAATTTGGTTCTTTCGGATTATGAGGATTTCAACCTCCCAGGTAACAGAAACTTTCTGGGAACAATATCAATACTGAAGCAGGAGATTAGAATGGCAAGAATTCCAGGCATCTTTGATGCTGGAAAGAGGGATGCTTGAAGAAATGTGATTATACTTGACTTTAGATGAAGAGGTGAGGATAGAAGGACCCAGCACAGTTGGACCTGAGTCCTTGTCAGTTTCCTTCTGCACAGACCATGGTGTTCCACCTCTGCACAGGAGGGCTCACCATCCTGTTTATTCAGGACTGTCCCCTGTTGAGACCGCTGCTTGTAATGAAAATCTGCCTTCATTCTCATTCACAGTCCTTTACATCCTCTCTCCAAAGTGCTCTTACACAACAATTTTTAAAATTAAAAATGCCAGACAAGGGACATTATGGTAGTCACTATTGATTTCCTGTTGTCTTATTTTGAAGTCTTGTGTTGCTTGCATTGTTCTGCTCTGATCTGCCTCATTCTGTTTTGTTTTGTTTTATTCTCTTTAAAATAAAAAAGATAAATTAATTTAAAAAGCCTCCCCTAAGTCCCTTTATAAAATCCTCCAATAAATTTCCTTTGCTCTTGGGAAAAGCATTCAGTTCTAATCATGGCCTGTGAATAGGATTCAACAAACGAGGCCAAATCTGATCCACTGGCTGTTTTTGTACAGCCTGAGACCCAAGTATGAATTGTCTATTTTTAAATGAATGAAAAAATTCCAAAGAAGGTTTCTTGACATGTGAAAATTACATGGAACTCGAATTGCAGTGCTGAGAAGTAAAGTTGACTGAGGCCTAGCCAGGCTCATTAACGTCCATATTGTCTGGCTCCTTCTCACCCCAGCGATGAGTTAAATGTTTAGTATGAGGCTCTACGGCCCATAAACCTAAAATATTTACTCTCTGGCTTTTCTCAGAAACAGCTGGCCAATCCCTGCTCAGAGAATCTAGGTCGCTGGTACCTTCTCCTGTCCGTCCTCATCTCAGATGGTCCCAGCACTTACTGTGCCTCGGCCCCAGGAACCAGCTGCCTGGTCCTCAGTCGGGCTGGGCACGTGTTCACGCCCAAGGCGTCACAAGGTGCTGCTGTGCCCGAACTGTCTGGCTCTGCTTTTTACTGGCTGATTTTTTTCCTCAGAACACGGTAAAAAATATCATTTCTTCCAAGAAACTGTCCCAGAACACTGTATAAAGCAGTTCCCCATCTATTATCCATGACATATTCAACTTAACTGCTCTATCTCTTCCTACACGATTCTGTGCAACAGAAGACATTTAACTTTTGAAGCACTGAAAATAAAACGACATGGACTCTAATTTTTCTGTAAAATTGGAGTCATAGCATATTTTAATAAATTATTATTATTATTATTATTTTTTTTTTTTTTTTGGTACCAGGGACCGAACTCACGACCTCACGCTTGCTAGGCAGGCGCTTAAGCCACTGAGCTAAATCCCCGGCAATAAATTATTTTCTAAAAGCAATGGTCTATTGATTTAATTTTGGAAAGTATAGACTATAAAGAAGAAAATCTGAACACTTGCTCTTACATGATTATTACCTTTAATATTTGATGTGTATACTTCTTTGATTTTTTAATGTAGCTTTACCATTTAACATAAAGCACAGGCCAGCCATGGTGGTACATATCTGTAATCCCAGCCCTTGGGAAGCTGAGGCAGGAGGATCACTGTGATTTTAAGACCTGTCTGGGCTACATAGTGAATTAAAGGCCAGCCTGAACTACATAGTGAGATCCAGTCTTAAAAATCAATTAATAATGAAAAATAAAAATAAAAAACCAAAGCATAAAAACTAGTCAGTGATTAGACTTCCTGACTCTAAGATATGGGTGTTTGATGCTATTGTACATATTGGAGAAGAATCATTTATAAACTCGTGCATTAAGATACTGTTTATTTCTATAATAAAAAGTGGGAGATCATGAATGAACATATACATATACCTAAACCTGGTTCTTCTTTATGAAACATAAATATAAATGCTTCCACTAAATGCTTGAGTTCCTAAAGTGGGAGCAAGAAAGAAAAGGATGAGGGAGGGAGAAAAACAAAAGGAAAAGAAGAAGGAAGAATTTCAGAGAGTTTGCTTTGCTATTTTTCCTGAGTCTACATTTTTATAGAAAATGGCACACCCATCTCATTTTCTCTATCTCTTCCTTAAAGTTTAATAATAATTAGTCTTTGAGTATTTTAGAAATCATTACACACAAATTTCAAAGCACCCTTGATCTGGTCTTTCCTTGGACATCCGGTTTTGTTTCTCATCAGCACTGCCACTATTACCAGTCCTTGCAAAACACGTCTGAAAATTCCTTGACACTCCTAGTAAGGGGATGAGCCATGTTCTCTCTTCTTGAATCAGGGCAGTTTTATGGCTTTCTTTAAAACAAGAGAGTAGGACAGAAGTTATGCTCCGTCATTTCAGAAGTAAGATTAGAAAAGACCAAGAATCTCCTTGCCCGCTTTGGGCGGGCAGAGGGGCTCTTCGGTGGGGCAGCCGCCAGATAAGAAGTTCAACCATTCTGACACCATCAGACTGAGCGGGTCACAAGTAAACGTTGGCCAGCATGAGCTCCTAGACAACTGCTGGCAACTGCTGGCCATACAAGCGAACCCATCTGGATATTCGGCCCAGACCAACCGCTGTGGGTGGAATTGTGATGGATGGTAAGATTATTTAGTAAAGTTTGTTAAGCAGACTCAAATCATTGCCATCCCCAGGGATGAGTCATCTCTTCTGCCTGGCATTAGGGGAGAAAAGGGTGATACTTTCACAAAAGGAAATCTGTTATCTGCTTTAGACAGAAAGGAAGAAGACAGAAAGCTCTTTGCCATTTCTGCTGCCTTCAGCTCAAAATAATTCTTGTGAAAAAGTAGCATTTTTTGAGGTGGCATATTCAGGTCCTCTTCAATATTACAATGTTGTGACATAATGGAAATGTCTGGTATCAGTGAATTTTGTGACCATACATGATACAAATATCTTCTACTTTTTCTTAGAATATACCATTGCTGTCATTGCTCTTAAAGGATTGGCCTAACCAAACTCCCTCTAACCGTGGTCATAAAAGCAGGCACATGAGCTAAAAAGCACTAACTAAATAATCACAGATCCTTGCTAATGCCAGGATTCTGTCTAGACCACAACACATAGTCTCTCTCTACTCTGGCAAGAATTACTCCACAGCTTGAAAATATCTCCCCTCAAAACAGAAGTCGGGGTACGTAACGGCAAGGACAACGGACAAAGAGGCCGTGCAGCAGGGGCAGTAGCACTGCTCGGCTGGCTCCCAGACTCGCTGCGTCATGAGCTCGCTGTACAGTCTCCATTCGTCACCAGGTTCTTCACCTAAAATAATGAAAGACTCAACTCACTGATACTTAAAGACCTGCCCATAAACCTTGGAACCCATTCTAAATAATGACCTTGATAAATTAAGTGTTGAAACCTGACTATAATGTACACTCAGGCCTGAGACCCATAATTTATTCTGATTCCTAGAGCTTAGACGTGAGAAAAATACATTCCAGTAACGGGACATGGTATGTCTAGACATCTAGCCACAGAGTCGTGACCAGAACAGACTCAGCATCACACTGCCCTGAGAGGAAGCACCTTGCACTTTCACAGTGTCCTCCGTAAGAGGAAAAGAGTCTGGGAGGATAAGAGAAAGTTCCCCACAAACCCACATCGCTCTTGCTTCTAGACTGAGAGCACCAAGTTTCCTGGAAACATGTCTGAGCCTACTGCCATGCCAGCATACATCTCTTCCTGCCTCTGCCCACCACCAGGGCAGCCCCAAGGTGGGGCCAACGGGCAGCTACTGCAAGCTGAGGTCCAAATGCAATAAGAGTTCATGTTGGAGTGAAGCAAGAAGAGGAGTGGGCAGGGTATCATGCTCTGGTACGAACCTCCCAGAAGTCCAAAACTCAGTTCAATCTTGGCCTTCTGGGTGATTATGAAAGTGCACCAGATATGGTACGAGAACAGAATATGCTATATTTAGCAATCACTCCATTAACAACATTTAAATATGAGACCAAAGTTACATCAGCCTCCATTTGTGCTCCCAACCTGGACATTACACATGTCAGGAATAGGCCTGCCTAGATTTCAAAATTTCAATACAGAGAGAGCTGATGGGAACTGGGCTTTATGAGACATAATATGTGTCTATCATATCCCAAGCTCGGAATGTATGATAGTAGGCAAATGGGTTAATAGGCCCTCTAACAATGATGGTCTTGCTATTGCATAGAGTTTCAGAGAGGTTTTTATAATATAGGTTTGATTAATATATATTTTATCCTGGCTTTTGTTTTTCATCATAATGTATGCTCTTACTAGGTGTTATGGGTGTTATTTGTATTCCCTCAGAATTTCTCTGTTGATGCTGAATCCCCAGTGCAATAGTAGTAAGGGGTGAAGCCTTTGGAGCATGACCAGTTCATGCAGATATGACCTTCTTGGATTGAATTAGTACCCAGAAAAAGAGGTTTAAGGGAGTATTTAATCACTTCTGCCATGCAGGGACACAGCAAGAAGGTACCATCTTGGAAGCAAAGAGCAAACCTATACTAGACTCTGAATCTGCTGGAGCCTTCACCTTAGAATTTTCAACCCCCAGAACCTTCAGCAACAAATTTCTATTATTCACAAATTACCTGATGTAAGGTATTTAGCTATAGCAGCCCAAATAGACCAAGACCTAGAAATTCACAACATATAGAATTTCTTTTCTGGGTGTTGCTTTATCCTGGAGTGAGTAGTATGTTCTCAAATGTGACAGCCTGGGATTCACCCAGGACCATGACCAGATATGCTTCCTGGCTCATAAACAGAGGTACATTAATAAGTCTCAGAACAAGTATCTAGAAATAACAGTCTTGTTATTCTGAATCATGTTTAGGACAGTGTCAGCCAAGAACATTATAGATTCACTAAAAAATGCCCACTGTTCTTTTCCATTGGCCTAAGCAAAATACAAAGCCATTTGGGGAGCAGCTTTACTATTTGTTTGTTTGTTTGTTTTTTTAGATCAAGTTATAAGTCTGTGGCTTGTGTATGCATAGCACAGAGAAGGCTGAATTAAGCTAGATAGAATATTCTGATCTAACAAGCATCTTTAGGTCCCAAATGCCGGCAAGTTCTGAGCAGCCATCAGATCAGGCATGTCATAGGGCCTGATAAAATGTTTTGTCTGTATATGACAAAGAAAGTGACATGAGACTCATTTTCTAGCCTCTGAGAAGTGAATGTTATGTGTACCACTTGGACTGTTAGCACCTGTGAGTCCTGGGCTATTGTTCAGCGTTGGAGATGGCCCAGGAAGCCTCCATCGGCACTTTCCTCATGTTTCTTGTGCTTAGTGTTCGTGTTCTGTGGCTGCTGAGTTGCCCTTGGGGTCCTTATCCATAAAGTCTTCCTTAGTCATGACAGCTTCAAGTACAAGAACTGTACATATGGGACATCATGTAAGTTAAACAGAAACCAAGGCTGGCCTTTGAATATTGGAACTGTCATGGTGTTAAAGAATGAGACACAACGGCATGGTGGGCCATGCCTATCGCAACACAAGGAGGCAGAGACAGGAGAATCACTGAGAGTGCAAGCTCATCCTGGGCTACATGGTGAACTCAAGCCCAGCCTTAAACAACGAAAACCTGTCTCAGAAAAAATAAAAATAATGATATGCATGCCTTATTCTTCCTGAGGAACAATCAGGAGGTCTCTTGTATTGCAGGCAGATCAAGCCTGCAACCTCTCAAACAAGTGGATAGTGAACATTTAACTAAATGAGGAACTGGTATTATTTTAGGGCTCCAGGAAGATCAAAACCTTCCAGCAGAATCTGAGACTCTCTGGGGGCTGAGACAAGGAACTTCTTCTGGGTGGCCTGTATTTATTTGGTTTTCAAACAAAGGAAGGCATTAGAGTGGAAAACAGGGAAACTGAACAGGCCCTTAGCAATGGTTTAAGGACTTTTCCAAGTAACAGACTATTTTAATTTAGAAGTATCTTATGTTAATTTAGGAGAAGTATCTTAGAAAATCTCCAGGTTGACTTTCACTACAGGAATGAGATGCCCGCAGCTACAGTCTTTATTTAGTTCATTGGGGTGGGTGTCAGGTGTCCTCAGGGGTGACCTTATCCTGTCCTTTGAGGCCTCACAGTTTCACAGGCCACTACAGGCCTCAGCTAGGACCAGTGACCCATAGAGTTTCACTTACTATGAGTTTGCTGCCCCTCTCCAGACATGGGGCCTAGGCCTTGGGCAGACTTACAAATTAAACATACAAAGCCAATTGGTTAATATTAAACCCTACTCAGAGCTGCTTCGTAGTGGTCTCCATCACTTTAGAGGCTTTCCTTTCTTCAGGCTCAAAGTCAGGAGCTTCTTAAACTAAAAATATGCCACATCAATTCCCCAGTGCACTGGCATTTTCATACACCAGTGCACAATACAATTCACACACACACACACACACACACACACACACACACAAACACTTACCTTTCTGTAACACTGGTGCCCCCAGCTCTATACTGTGTTCTCCCCATCTGGTTGCCAGGGAATCATCTTGATTGTTTCCTTCCCTCTCTATTAGCATTGAGCAACTGCCATCTGTGCAGCCTACCTCTTTAAGTACCCCAAAGTCCACCCACTTCTCTCTAGATTCCCTGCTGTGCTGTCCTCCTCGCTAGAGGCACAGGCTGATCCTAGCATGTGTTTAGGCCTCAGCTCCTGGTACCGGACACCTACAAGACGTAACGCCAAGCACCTAGTAGGTGTTAAATTGTGTTTGCCAAAGGAATGATTTTCTCATACAACTGCTTGACTCACTTGTAAGAACGCACTGTTCTCCAGGTAATATGACTTGCTAGGTGACCAAATGGAGGACAGAAATGATTCAAAGGTATATCCCTAACAACACGATAAAATGTCAGGTGTTTCCTCTGGCAGAGTGGATTAAGCTCCTGACCAAAAGCACTGTATTTCCAGGCTTTAAAACCAAATACTTTCCTAAGTTAAGGACTATCCCATCAGATCAAATCAGTGAGTTTGGCAGGTTCTTGAGGCCATGAGGGAATGAGAGATAGGTGAAGCAGGTGAGTTATGGTACCT
The DNA here is from genome assembly GCA_004027295.1 of Dolichotis patagonum. Taxonomy (NCBI): domain Eukaryota; kingdom Metazoa; phylum Chordata; class Mammalia; order Rodentia; family Caviidae; genus Dolichotis; species Dolichotis patagonum. Next base: position 19,792 of record PVJX010000477.1, on the reverse strand, counting down.
GAGTAGATTAAGTGAGAGTCATAGCATCAGATATTTCCCCAGAAAGAGAGAGAGAGAGAGAGAGAGAGAGAGAGAGAGAGAGAGAGACAAAGTCTGAAGGAATATCAGAGAAATACTGCTTGAGGCATTTAGGCTCTGCCTCTAGAGTGAGATACATCACAAGAAAGCAAAGGCAGTAATTCACATTTAGGTCAGAAATTAAAAATTCTGCACTTCCTGTCTGGGCCAAGGTCCCTGATTTTCTGCTTTTACTTAGAGCCATAATTCTCATTCTAGACATGAATCTAATAAACCCATGTCTGGATTTCCTGGAATTCTCTGACCGTGGCTATGGACTTGTTCCCAAAGACTTCCACCTTGTGTCTGCCTCCGAATGGGCAGCATCTGGCCAAGGGATGCTTATGGGAGGCTGCCTGGCTTGACACTGTGGCGAGAGAAGATTTATGCTCACCCAGATATAGGAGCCACCCAGTTCACTGTGTAATTTATTGCCTGAGTCAGAACAGGGTGAAATGAGAGCTAATAAAATAATCCAGTTGGCCAGAAAGTGTTCTACACCAAGAGTGCAGGAAACCAAGTTGGGATCTAACAGATGTCTCCCATTAGTGAGAGTTGCTACAAGTCACTGGGTCACTCCTTCCTTCTCTCTTCTCTCCTTCTTTGCCTCCCTTATTCTTCTCCCTCTTTTTTCTTTGTCTCCTTTCCTTTCCCTTATTTCTTCCTTTTCTCTCCTCCTTCCCTATTGTTTCTCCTTCTGTTCTTTCTTTCCACCCAACAATGATTTGCTTGAATTTCTTTAACAAACGCCACAGAGCAAGTAGTTTAAACAGCAGGCGTTCATTTTCTGAGTTCTGGAGGCTGGAATTTCAAGACTGAGGTGTCAGCAGGCTTGGTTTCCTCCGAGTCCTCTGCCACCTCCTCACATGGTCATCTCTCTCTACACACACACCCTGGCGTCTGAGTCCTAACTGCCCCTTTTTACAAGGAAACCAATCAGATTAAATTATAGCTCACCTCACAGCCTCATTTTAACTTGATTATCTCTTTACTCATAAGTTAAGGGTTTCAACTGCAACATACAAAGGGGGTGCGACACAATTCAGCCCTGATTCTCCCTGCCTTCTGTCCTTCATTTTTTCTTTATTTCATTCCTCTTTTAATCATTCAGTAAATACCCATTGAAGAGTTACTATGGGTGAGATGCCACAAAGAAGAATAAGATGAAAAGAATTCTACACAATCCTTGTTCTAAATACACACACACACATGCACACACAGGCAAGCACACCACTGTCCACAAAGTTCCCCTATTTGGGGATTCCCCTTGATCGCCTCAGATCAAGAACAATGTTGGCTTTTGTCACATCGGTTAGCAGCACAGGCACCTGACTCTGAGTGGCAAGGTAAAGGCCCAGGTGGCATGGGACAGTGAAGGTAGCTGACAGGAGTTAGACCAGCCTGGCTCTACCTTCGACTTTACGATACCTTGACAGGTGATGTCGTCTACAAGAGCCTCAGCTTCAGATGCGGCTGGATGCGTACTCAAGTCTGCTCAGTCTTCACTGACCAAAATAGCCGAAAGAGGCTCTCAATGTGAGACAGACACAGAGGTTATAGGAAGAACCAAGAATGTTTAAAATGGAAGCAGAAAACAACAGTCTGACTTTTGAAATGCTCTTATCTGCCAAGAAATATATAATAAATGTCCTGTTTCCCCTTAAAAGATTTAAATTGCTTGTCTGGGTCAGACTTGTGTAGGAGAAGAGCAAAGGAGCACAGGGAAAGCCATCATCCCTCCCAAAAATATAAAATTTCAAAAATCTGAAAAGGACCACTGCCACCTGCTGGGCATGAGTTGTTATTGCATGTGGTAAGTGAAAACATGAACAATTGCCAGTTTGAGGTTTGACTGAATATCAAATCAGAAACACTAATCTTAATCAAAAGCCTTTACTCTTTCCACGAGACTGGAAAAGACTTTCCCACAGGTTAATTTTAGCCATGTTTTAGATTTACGTGTGTTCATCTCCACTGCACAAACTAGATCTCGATGGTATGTACTAATAAAAGCCACTTAGTCAAAATCTGTAATTTAGAGTATACAGTTAGGCTTACAGGCCTAATGTTCTTTAGTCCAGATGCTATTAATCCATCAATCTGATCATCAGCCTGGCAGACCTCCAGATTGCCTTCCAACTCGAGAATTCAACCACACAGGGAAAACCAAGCATTTATCGAGTTCAGTTAAACACAGGTCATTTTATACACTGAAGGCGACATGGAGATATGTAAGACATGCGTCTGACCGCTTGTTTTGGGGGAGTGGCATGAAAATATACAAAGGAAAACAGCAATTATTTTAAAAAGCAAATTAGCATGCCAGTCAACAAATAAAATATCCTAAAAATGGAAAGGACAATAAGTACTTCAAGAACCAGTGATTCGGGCTGGGGCCCACAGGGTTTATAGAGCCTCATCTGGCAGGAGGACAAGGATTGTGATGGTATCCAGGGATGATGGGGGAAATGGAGCAAGCACAAAACAAATGGAGGTAGAAAACACGTTAAATGTTTTTGACTTTTAAAAAAGCGACATGAAATATGCTTGGGAAATGTCCGGAAGATCAATTTAACCTGAGCAGAACTTTTTAAGAGAATAGTTTGAGATAAGACAGGAAAAGGGAAGTTGAGACCAGATTAGATGATTCTAAAAATGCAAGGAAAAGGAGTGCAAGTTTATTCTTGTAAGTAATCAAAAAGCATTGAAGATTTCTGGGAAGGCAAGTAAAATGATAAGCACGGTGTGTTAAGGAGACTCACACCTGGCAACCGCATACAGGATGAAGCGATTGTAAAACACGAAAATTCCCTGAGTGTGCAGAAGATAGAGAAGTATTTAAAGTGGAGAGGGAATTTCAAGGTCACAGGGAATTTCAAGGTCACAAATGTGTATGGAAAAGCAGAAAATGAAGCTGATGCTTTGACATATTTCTGCATGAAGGGACACACCCTAATGTAAACTAGCTTTGACTGTTAAATCCAAGGAGCACCCACACGTAAGGAAGAGAAAGAAGAAGGTGAAAAAAGGGTCAGAAAAGAGAAGGGTTATGATCCAAAGCCTGAGAGAAGCAACAAGATATTCAAAACTCCAGAGAATTCTGCAACAGTAATTGGGAAAAGAATTGGTTAGACATCATGACACACTATAAATAATATCTAAATGATGAATTAATCAACCAACTGATTATTCCATTTTTCTGTCATTATAGAGGTTTGGGCAGGAAAGAACGTAGAAACCATCCTTCTCTCAAGACAGTAACGGTGAACACAACATCCTTGTACACAATTTTCCAGCTTCTGTGCCAAGTGCAACGCTGTGAGGTCAAGTGGACCATCCAAAGATTTGCAAATATGCACAGCCAAATACGTCTTCTCACTGAGACAGATCATCCTCTTCACTCTAGATGGTCTACGTTGCCTGTGGGGCCATCCCTGGGCACATTGCTCTAAAAGTGCCCCAAATCAGCACATGGAACAGAATGGAGCTTCTTCCCACGTCAGTTGACAGAGCAGGGCTTGGGGTGGTGCTGTTTGGGGCTGTGCTAGAGTTAATGTGAGGATTCTTTACTAGATGCTCCAGTAAACAAGGCCATTTCAGTCCTCTGCTTGTGTACCAGACTGTGCCGTGTCTAAATGGGACCTATTTTTACTTTACTCCTGAGAAAATTTTCTCTTTTTAATACAATTTCAGCCCAAACCTAGTGCTGAATTTGGTGCCTGATCTTCATTTTAATCAGCATCTTGTAGGTGAATACGTGGATGAATGTATTGGCCATTTGTTATTCTGTCAGCAAATATATTTAGACTTTGTCTCACTTTCTAAACATCCAAGAATCTGCCAGGCTCCCTAAGAGATACTTGGGGGAGTAAATAACAAAAATTCTATTTCCAAAACCTAAAGAACATATTTTATTTTCCTTGAATAACAAGACATCTGGAGGCAAGTGGTGCAAGTTCACACTGCCACTCAGCAATGCCATCAGCCACCAAGTTTCCCACCACCTCTTCAAATCTTTCAGCTTTAGCAAGCTGTGTTCTTCTTAGTGCTTCCTCTCTCTTGGTCATAAGATGTTTATTTTATCTGTGCCAACACAAGCACCTTCCAGGAAAGAATAAAAGAAAGAAAAATGGGCAAATTCCATGTCCCTTATACATCAGGAAAGCTAGAACCTTCCCAGAAGCATCACCCAGGAGACTCCCTTTGCAAGTTATTTATTTATTTATTTATTTATTTATTTATTGGTGGTACTGGGGATCGAACTCACGACCTCACGCTTGCCAGGCAGGCGCTTATGCCACTGAGCTAAATCCCCAGCCCCCTTTGCACTTTATTGACCAAAACTGGACCACGCAGTCATCCCTGAGCCAGTTTCTGTCATTTTGGCACATATCATTCAGTGTTGTTAGAATGGATGACTTACAGAATAATCATGAATCATTCCAGGGGTAGAAAGTAGATCCACAGGGGAGGCCTTACCTCCTTAAAAGCAAAAGGAGCTCCAGCTACTCCCCAAACAATTGGATCCTGGTAGCAAGGAAGGAGGGGTTTGGATAATGGGTGAGCAAAGGGAATTATATTTAGATGAGCAAATGTTTTTTTTTTTTGTTTTTTTTTTTTTGTACCGGGGATCGAACTCACGACCTCGCGCTTGCCAGGCAGGCACTTAAGCCACTGAGCTAAATCCCCGGCAAGCAAATGTTCTTATGACTTCATTCAAGGTCACCAAATTTATGTGAGCATCAGAGAATTTAGTAGTAGACTTAAAACTGACTTGTTTTCCTGCCAAACAGAGTTGTTTACTGTGCCCCAAAAACCTGGAATAAAAACTAAAAAGAGCCCTAGGATATGTATAATTGTAGGCCTGGTGGCCATGACTGTCAACACTTCACTTTTGCTCTTTATATCCAGTATCTACCACCATCTACCACCCCGTAAGGATATGAGCTGTTTTTGAAACTGGAATGATAATTTATTCACATTGGTATTACCAAAACCTAGCATTTCAGTCGATCTGAGCTCAATGAATACTTGTTTTAAAAGTGAAATTTCTAGTTATTGGTGCTCAAGACAGTATATTATAAAATAAATATTCTATTCCCCCTAGAAAGATTGTCTTGGAAATCCATTTTTATGATACCACCAAAATTTCAGCATGTTTGTTTCCTTCCTGTATGAAAATATATTGATAGAATTTAAGATTCATTTTACTTTTACATCCACACAACTGAATGCAAATCAGCATTTTTAAAAAAGGTAGGGGAAGAAACCACAGTTATGTGCTGCGATGTGGACTAACCCAAAATTACTACGCTCAGTGAAAAAGCCAGAACAAAGAGACCACATATAACATTCTATCTGGTCCTACTTATATTAAATACCCAAACAATGGAATGCTATAAAAACAGAGAGTAGACTGTGGACCACTAAGGGTAGAGGACAAGAAGATTAGTAGAAATATACAGGAGGAATCATTTTAGGAGTTAAAAAAAAGTTCCAGAAGAGATTTATGGTATTGGTTGCACAATTTGGTAAATTCACTTTAAAAATCACTTGAAAGGGGTGAATTATATGTTGTACAAAATATGCTTTGGTAATAGGTTTCAAATCAATATCAGTCTCTGGAGTTTTTACAGTATTCTTAGGAAGAAGCCATAGTGATCTGCATGAAGTCCCAAGTAGAAAGGAACTTCTCTCAAATAGGACGGGTTTTGTTTTTGTTTTTCTTTTCTTTTGTTTCTCCACTCAGTTTTATTCAACATAAAAAGAAAGAAAAAAAGAAAAGAAAAAAAACTACAACAAAACTTCAAAACACATAGGATAGATTTTAAATGAAAGAACAGAGATATCTGAGGTACGTGTTACCCCTCAGAGGAATCTTTAGTGATCCTCCATTACACCTAAATTGAAATTTCCAAAGCAGCATTGGCAAATATAAAGGCATCTTCTCCAGGGCTCCTACATAAAATGCTCTTCATGTAGGTACCACTTCTCCTCTTGTAGACCTTTACAGTCGATTAGATTCGTGGGTCAGACTTGCTAATGTCCCGGGTCCCCAGGGGAACAAACTAATCTTGATTGAAAGTAAGTTCCACGTCTACACAAACAAAAAAGACCATAAATAGAGATCTACTAATGTGTAAACATGATCACTCCTTGGCATAGCACTTTCTTGTTAATTATTATAAAGATTCCCTACAGCTAGGCCTTGTAGGTATACTGCCTCCTCGGGTGCTACAAATACTTCAGACAGGGAAAATTTAGGAGGAAAGACCACAGTCATCATTAGCCAAAAGGGAAACTTAGTCAGTTCATATTGCCTTTTTCTTTTTCTACTTTTTCCTACCAGCATCTTCATATTAAAGTCGTGTTTGGTTTTGATGGTGCCCTCACACATGCGATGCAGTATTTCTATTGATCTGGCTGGAGAAGGGTAGCAAAGGCTTGAAGGGTTCCTCAAGATTCCTGCAGCAGACCCTGGGGCCTGCGAAACACAGGTAAGGTGGGAATGGTCCAAGCATCCATTTTAATGGCTAAATAGCATTGTATTTATGGAGGAGCCACAATCTTTTGTTAGCTATACCAAGTTATTTCTAGGTTTCCATTATTTCCAGCTAAGACTATAGTAAACAGTTAAATCGTTGCATATTTTAGGATATTTTATAAAATAAACATCTGAGCTCATTACCACTGGTTCAAATTTATCCATGTATGTGTATAGATTGAAAAATTATACTTTATGAATTTTGCTTTAATTATCCCCTAACAGAAGTATCTGAGTATTTGATTTCTTAGTAATTGGATATTTCCTGTTTTATTGTCAATTTAAAATGTGAAAAATTATACTCATTTGATACATAACTTCTCTGAGTACTAATGAGCTGGATAATTTTTCTGCTTATTAGCTTATTGTGTTGTTATATCCTTCTGCTCTCTCTAGCACTTGGCCTTTTAATTTACAATTCAGTTTATTCTTTAAGAAGCAAGCATTGGCCCACCCTAAGCTTTCCTATAGCCAAGCTCTAAATAAACTTCGGAATTCAGGGACTAGCCAGCAGAACAGGCTTCAGAGCTGTATTTCAGGTCAGAATTCACACAGCTCTGAATCACACTCCATCACTTTAGGCACTCGACCAAACCTTGAAGCATAATCAAGTGTCTGGGATACAGATAGCCTTTGGACACAAAAATTAATTGAAAAACTTTCAAAGAGTTCTCTGCAGCATCTCTGAACTGAAAGTCAGCTCAAAGGTCATAAAGACAGTTATCAGATGAGCACCTCGGTATTGAACGAAAAATTAGACTTGTAATAGAATCTTTGCTGAAAATTTTACACAGCAATGAACTGTGTACAAAGCTAAAGAAGAGCTGAGAGACTGACCTTCCAGCTGCCTCTCACCACAGGAGTCCCAGTGTCACGGGTCAGTCAGTTCTTGAGGCCGCCTGCCACCCACCTTATCTTTCCTCCCTCCTTCCCTCTCTTTCTCCTTTCTTCTTTCTCTGCCTTCCTTCTTTCTTTCTTTCCTTTTCTTTCTACCTATTATCCTTTCTATTTGAAAATATCTATAGAAGGGATCGGGGACCTTCAAAAACCAGAATAGTACACTCTTTTTCAAAGATGTGCACAGGGCATTTAGAAAATAATTTAAAACTTAGCCCTTTTCCTTTGACAGTGTTTTTAGACTTTTGCTTTCCACAAGCTAGTGAAAAAGATATTCCCAAGGTGAATTATTGATGTTTAAATTTTTGTATATACAAAAGTAGCGAATGTTTGTTCAAAAGGTCTAAGTAATATAAAACAGTATAAAGTCCAGAGTAGAAGGACCACCTGCATGCATATGAACAGGGGCTTCACAGATGCTCCGATTCGCAGGGTAAGAGCATGAGTGGTACCACAAACATTTGCCCACATACGCGCACATATGGAACATATGTGTAACATGATGTTCTCCTTTGCCTTGAAATATTGGTTAAAGCTCCAGAACCAAAGCTAGTCATCTTAGCAAAGCCAAGGAGCTGCCCCCAAACCCTTCAGCATCATAAAGAGTGGGCAAAACTGGACATTGTACCTCTCCCTGCCACTTCAATAAGCCTCTAGACACAGGCATTGAGGCTCATCAAGGAGAAAGGGAGTCATCCAGGCAGTGAGCTACACACCTAGGGCAAGCACTGTATCAGGCCTAGGATGTCCCCTTCCAATCGCCCCAGCCAAGCCAAGCAAGGAGGGTGCCCAGAGCACCATCAACACACAAGCCTCTCACTGGAACACAAAGGAACAGATGTCTGAAGCCCCACCTGAACGCTCAGAGGCACTGGGGTTGCCTGGAGAAGGAGAGGCGGCAGGACCAGGCAGTATACCCAGTGTGGCACTGCACTGGGCTGCGGTCTGAATCCCTGACAACAAATACAAATGAAACATAGACACACCATGATTGGGAAGGTGGGCATAAATGTAAAAGACTGATAGTACTGTATTGGCAAGAGTGTGCAGAAAAGGGCATTCTTATGCACTGTATATAAGGTTGCAAATTGAAATACCTCTTTGAAGCACATTTGCCAGTATCTATCAAAGTTTTAAAGTTATATCTGCCTTTTCAGGCAGTAGCTTTTAAGAGCCATGTCATACTCTCCTTAGGCTGTGGAGAAAGTATTTCCCTGCCTTTGGTTTGGAAGCAGGAAGAGCAACAAGGATGGAGAAACCAGACAGACTTAAGAGCAAGTTACCATGCAAAGTTAATAGAACTGAGGCTCCCTTATCTGGACCTATGTCCTACAAAAAGATCTGAAGTCCTAATTCTAGCATCTGTGAATATGATCCTAGCAAGGAATGGAATCTGTACAGATACTCAATGAGTGTATGCCCTAAGTACAATATGACTGGTGTCTTCATGAAGAAACACACAGGAAGAATGCCACTTGAGTGGACTAGTCATGCATCTAAAATCTAAAGACACCAAAAATTGCCAAGATTACCAAAAACAAAGAGAAAGGCATGGAAGAAATTGTCATCTAAGTCATCAGAAACAACTTGATTTTGAATTTCTAGCTTCTATTGATGTGCAAAAATACATTTCTTTTTTTTAATTTTTAAATTTTATTTTAAAAGGGGGTAAAATTAAACACAACAAAATGAACAGAACGGTACATAAGAAAGCATAAATTTCAAAGCTAGACAACCAGAGATCTTCACTATCTGTCATATTGTTTCTTGTTTTCTTCCAAATGGCTGTCCTTATCTTTGCATATGGGGAGCTCATACTAAATAACATAGCCAATCTTTTCACAAGATGTGTAGTTCACTGGCTCCCACTTGCTAAGCAGGGGGGAGAGGCAGAGGGGACACAGGATGGGGGACAGGACATGAGATGTCTGATTCTCAGCCCACACGCTGGTAGGATCACTGCCACCCCCCAGAGAGGAGAGGAGTTCCTTGTTCTCCAGGCACCCCGAGTCAACCACACCATGCGGGTCCTGACGCGCCAGGGTCTCTCTCCTGCGGGCTGCCAAAAGTCTGCCACTCTCAGCCATCCCCCAGAGAGGGGAGGAGCTCCTTGTTCTCCCGGCACCCCCAAGTCAACCGCACTCTGCAGGTCCCGACACGCCAGGGTCTCTCCCCTGCAGGCCCCCTGAAGTCCGCTATACTCACCTGCTATTTCTTTCTGATGAATTGACCATTCCATTTCCAAAGTTTTGAAATGGCCAACAGACCACAGAAAAAAATTCTCTTTAGGCTCCTGTTTGAAACCAGCAGCTACAAGCAATCTGCTGGCCTTGCTTCAGGGCCAGCAAAAATACATTTCAATTATTTGAAGTCACCCACTCTTGGTTAGGTCTCCCTAGGGCCCTAAAACAGACACAATTTGGTGGAAGTGGCCATGAGAAGGAGAAACATCAAAGTTGACCTAGAAGTGCCTGGCTTGGGTCTGTGGGTCATTGCTAGTGCTGTGAATTGTGATGATAAATACAGAAAACAGAGAAGTTCAATGTCTGCCATGGTGGATCAGAGCCCCGTGATTCACATATTCATATCTGTCCAGTCAGCATTTAGAAGTCTAAGCCAAGGAGAAAAGTTGAAACAACCTGAAGATGTAGGTAAGTCTGCGATGCCACCTGATTCCACTGAAAACGTGTTAACATCAGATCAGAAAATCTCCACCCTCACTCCCTCTACATAGCAGAGACTATGCTCTGGCAGAGACATGAGCTCCTCTGCAGAAATGCATTCAGAATAAGCATGGGGAGTTCGGGGAGCTAGGCCCGTTTCCCACTGAGCAAGGCTCCTTCTCAGCTGACTCTACAGAGCCCGCCCCTATGAGTCCACACTGGTTTTCGTTACCTGTGGAAGTTCACAGCACCACAACCCAAGGCACACGGCAAAGTCTGAGGGTCAAGCAAGAAGGTAGGCACCCAGTTAGGGGTCAGCACTGGCCAGGAACTTAACCACTCCAAGCCTCAGTTTCTCACTGTGAAATATGAAGGACTGTGAGAACCAAAGTAACATCATAGCTAGTTCAAGCCTTTTCTTTGACAGAGGAGGGAAGTCAGAAAGAGAAGCAGTTTTTATTCAAAGATATAAACAATTGAGTCTCAGAGCTGAAACTGGAAAGCACTCTAAGCCTTACTAAGGTGTCTTTCAGTCTTTAAATCCTATAGTTATGAAAGCAATTTATAAACAGAATGGGATGCTAGAAATTTCTAAATTGCGTCAAATACTCTGAAACGTGCTGTTTAAAGACAGAACTAATTGGAATTCATCAATCTTTTTTTTTCTTTCATCAGTTGTATGATTCAGATCCCCCATGTTAATTCTGTGCACTGGAGCAAAACCTAGAGAGCAAATTGCCAAATACAGAGGGTAGGTAAACTCGATTGCTTCTTCACATCTTCAAGAACTTTATCAAACCCCTTTCATTACAAACATTTGCATGTTGGAATGTTATTGATGCTACCTGCTATACAGAAATTGGGCTAATTGAAATTTTCTCTAACATGGTCCCAAAACAGCTCAAAAAATAAATAAGTAAATAAATAAATGTGGTCAGAGCACATTTACTGCCCTGAAGTCAGTATCCAGAAGCTGTGCAAAAGAACAACTGGTCACCTTCCTCAGTGCTATGTTCCTTGAAAATGAGCTTCTGGCAGGCCACGGGAGGCACACACCTGGGTGTGTGCCAGACTGAGAGTGTGACTGACAAGGGCAGGGTGGGGACAGAGAGGGCCTCCTCTGCCCCAGCTATAGCCAGAAGGAATCAGGATGGTTTCCGGAAGCTGGCGATTGCAGGATGACAGGTTACCCCTGCAAGAGGAGGAAAGCATTCCCTGCTACCCCTTCCACTTCTCCTCTTTACTCTTTCTTTCCTCTAGTATCTTGGAACACTGTATCTTTTCCTGAGCCTCTTTTTCCTTCTCTTTGTCTTCATTCTTATTCTTCCCCTTCTGCTCCTTTTTTTCATTTGTCTCATATTTTCCTCTACTGTGTCTTTTCTCTAATATCCCACCCCAACTCTTATCTTTTTACTGTTTGCATGGAAATGAAGTCATTTTTTAAGAAGTAAGTAATTTCAAAGCCTTCCAAAGACTACTCCTATGATAAGGACCTGTCTTCTTCTCCTAACAGACTGCAGTGAGTCCCAGTTAGCACGGACTGGCTACGTTGGGGTCAGGAGCCACCAAGCCAAGGATGATATGCCAAGCTCTATAAAGGTTCCCTGGTTCCTTGGGTGGCCAAACATTGAAATCACTAGAATTAAATAATACAAATACGAAAATTGAGCATATATAGGAAGTACCTCTTCTACTTCCAGCACATAGAACAGGTAGAAATGCTAGTTCAAATGAAATGTGTGTGTGAATGATTAAAATGATAATCATTATATTGTGAATATTCTACTACAATAAGAATTAAGACTATAGGGCCTCCCGTGGCTCAGAAAGTGGTGGTCTCCTCCTCTCCCTCGTGCAGCAATGCCTTCCATTTGTATAGGATGGTTAAAGCTTGCAAATGCCTTCACGGGATTACTAACCCAGCTCCTAGGAAGTAGGTGAGGGGGTCACAGTCACCATCTTCAAGCAAGATGTAGGGATTCAAGGAAGTTGGGAGTTACCCAAAGTAACACAGAAGAACCAGAGCCCTCAGGTGCCCAGTTCACTGGTGCCCAGCTGGTCTCACTTTCCAGTCACCTCCCATTCTGTCTTGACACTGACTGACTTGGGCTGCTCTGCACTGTTTTATTTTCATTGTGGTAAAATATATGTAAGATAAGATTTATTACAGGCACAAAGTTCAGTGGCTCTGAGTACATTACACTGTGGTGCCACCACAACCACTGTCCATCTCCAGGACTTTTTCCTCATCCCAAGCTGCAACTCAGCTTCCTTTAAACATCAGCTCCCATTGCTCTTTGTTGCCAGCCTCTGGTAGCCCTATTCTACCTTTTATCTCTATAAATTTGACCATCCTGGAAACCTCGGATAAGTAGGACCATGTTTGTGCTTTTGTATCTGGATTTTTTTTTCATTTAGTGCTTTTTCAAGGCTCATTCATGTTATAGCACGTATCAGAATTTCTGGGATTTTAAAGCTGAATGATAACCCATTTTACATCTACACCACACTTTGGTCATCTATTCATCTGTCAACGTGCCCCTCTTGAGACACAGGACTTTTATTTGCTTCAAAAAAAAAACTATCTCTCCCCATTAGATAGTCTGGTAGAAGTACTAATTAAGGTTTTCTAAGCAGAAAACAACCCAAGTAACTACTTTGTCTTGGAATTAGAAACTCAAGCAACATAGTAAACAGAATAACCCCTGAACTCAGGCAAGAATATGTAAAATATTGACATGTGCTCCAGTCACGGATGCAGGAAACGGTTTCCCCGTGAAAAGATGATTGAGAAGAGTTCAAAAGACAGTAGACTAAGCAGGAGCTCCCTACATGGACTAGTGGGGGGACAGTGGGAGTGTAGAAGAGTGGGTTTTATAGAAAGGACAGAACAGACAAAAAGTTATGTGGTTGAAGATACCCTGGCCTCTCTGTCTCCTAAAATTTCACTAGTTCCATTACTACTTTTGCCTGATTCCCCATGGATTTTCTTTCTGAAATTGTTTTGATATGTGTATCATATCCAATGTTGAACTCACAGTAGCCTCTTGTAGACCAAGATTGATCAGGTTTTGCCAAGGACCCAGCTTCTGTGGTCCATTTCTTGCCTATCTCCTTCCCTTCCTCTGCACACACACCATCCACTTAATCTTCACTTCACATGCTCAGTCCAGATAAATGGAAAACGCAGGAGCAAAAGGAGCTCCAGATTCAAGTTGAAACAGAAGAAAGCCTAACCAACCCTGACCTAGTACCTTAGTTCTAATAATCAAGTATCTTAACAGAGTCTCTTACCCAAGACTTAGCAAGAGCTCCCAATTAGGATAGCTTCCTGATGTGCCCTTCACTATCTGGCATCAGGACTTGCTCTGCTTTTTCTTCTTACCCTGCTAGGAATCAGAGACCCATCCTGAATACCAGCAGAGTTGCCACGGTCACCAGCAATCTTCCTAAGGCTGCATTGTTTGGCAGAGTTCAGGATCATCTCCTGCTTATTTCCTGTCTTACTGTTCTGCTTCTGCCTCCAGCTACTTGCAGTGACCTGGTAATCACTGCCACCACCGTGCTGTTACTTCCTGACCCAGCTTTGCTGGATCACTGGCCCTTAAAGACCTGCCTCAGTCTTTGAGTATACATCCATGACAGGGGTCTGGATTTTCTCCCTTTCCTGGAATTAATCAGGCCACAGCCCAGTCATGCCAGCCTGTGGGCTGAAATACTGCACAGTTACCTCTCCTTCCTCTCAGACCAGGATTCTTTCACACACCACCCAGCTCCTATAACTCATAAATAAACCTGTGGGCTCCGATTTAGGTCTAAAAAATAATTCATGATTAGAAGGCTTTATTTTCTTTACTTAAGAAACCCTGATGACTTCAGAATGGCATTTTCTTAGCTGGTCAAGAAGCATTCTGCAATGAAGCTATGCTCAGCCTGATGAAACTCACAGCATTTGCAGATTGACCGAGACCGTGAGCCACAAGCCAGGTGGCCAGGAGCCACCTGATTAGATCAGGATGCACAAATAGATGTGAGCAGATCTCACCTGCTTCTCTTCCTAATGTCATCCAGGACTTCCATGGGGACAAGCTGCAGCATGGTCTCATGGCTCATGGATGCTCCAGACAGTAAGAAAATAAAAAGCAACCATTCTCCCCAAAACTATGCAGGAAAATATCCTTCAGGCCTCATAAATGTCCAGCCCTCTTAGCAATCCTGGTACCAAAAAGTACATTTCAGCGTGAGTTGCCTCATGTGCCAAGTCAGCAGGAAGGACAACCAGCCAGCCTGGACTCGTTCTCTGTTCCTGATCTGTGGCGCAATTTTAAAAGAAGATAAGAAGGGTGTCTCCTAACATATCCCCATTCCCTGCCACCCAACTAGAACAAAACCACTCAGCCATTTCCTTAAACACCACAAAGGTTGCAAAAAGGCCGTACTAGGAAGCTGTGCCAGGGAACATTAGCTGTCACACCACCTCACATGATGCCTCAGACTCAGTAACCTAATACAAATTCCCATAATCTCGGTGCTTTATCATGTTTAGCAATACTCAACAGCACAAATGCCTGTGCAGATCTCTGAGGAGCCCACGATCCAAGTTCTGAGTACAGGCTGTTCCGACGGTATCTAAGAAATACCTACCGGTGGAGGAGATGAAGGAGGGTGAAGAATATTTGATGGTGCAGATATTTTAAAAATTCACAGATCTGCACACTAATAAGATTACTATGTAAAAGACAAAAAATGAAAAATAAAGAAGAGGAAAAGAAGGAACAGGAAAGGGGGAAGAAATGCAAAAAAGGAGAAAGCAAAGAAGCCTCCCATTCTCTCCAGATAAGGTGCCCAACCATGCTTTCACTTCCTGGCCCAGCAAAACCAACACCAGCGTAACACACCACGGTCACACAGCTATCACTGTAGCCCTTCTGCCTGTATTTTGGATGACTGACTTTGGAGACAATTGAAATAGGGTATAAAAAGCTATCTATTGCTGGGGATGTAGCTCAGCGGCATAAGCGCCTGCCTGGCAAGTGCAAGGTTGTGAGTTCGATCCTCAGTACCGCAAAAAAAAAAAAAAAGCTATCTATTGCTTTTTCAATGAACTAAATGATTTTTCCTGTGTTTTTCAAGACAAAGGAGGTGTTTCTGCAGCAAAGGAGAGGTGAGCGAGAAGGTGACGGTGTTGAACAATCCCAAGTCATCACAGTACTTTATAGATGTCTGCAGCCATCTGTCTGTGTCTTTGCTTATGATAGCAATTCATAATGAGCAGTCAAAGGCAGAAATAGCAACACTTACCTTATCGTGCTGCAGAACGTTAGATTTTTTCTATAAACAATACAGTGCAAAGGTTCAGGGAGAGTAAGGAATCTGACTTGAAGCAATTTTTCCACTACTCATCATTTTTGACAATTACATGAAATCCACAGAAGGATTTTCTTGTCTAATTATTTCTAGGCTTAAAGTTCAGGGAGTTGGTCTTTCTCAAGATTAGGATGCACTAAATACATCCTGAGGAAAGAGTGCAGGACACTTTATGCAGTTACTGCCCAGGAGATGTGAACTCTCTCTGCCTGTACTTAAGATAGCAGAGGAAGGAGCAGGAGAGGGCAGGAGAGGGAAGGGCAGTTGTCTCCTCTCACTCTAACAGCTTCAGTAAGCATTTTAGTGTGGCTTCCTTGGGAACAGGAGGGACAGTATTGCTTACACTCTGATGACAAAGCCCAGATCATCAACCACTAATTCAGCCTGAATCTAGCCAGTGGCTTCAGGAGCCCGGGGAGTTATAAAGAACTGCTTCCTGGTGATTTATGACTATGATGTAGAGAAGAGCACATTCCCCTGAAGATACTTGAAATCAATGCAAAAAGGATTTCAGAAGTAAGTATTGTGCTGAACTTTAAATACCAGAGAAATAGTTCAAAAATGCCCCTGAAGAGTTACGTATGCTGCTATTTAAACTTTTACCCATCTGGGTGACTCTCACATACTTCGATTTCTTAAGAATAGTGCATGAAAATCAAATTTGCCCTGTTTAGAAATTCTCAAACTCCCACTGTTACTTCCGCATAGTTGGCCTGGTGATCTGACATGTGGACACTTAGTGCAGTGGTAAAGGAAGTGTACTCTGTGGCTCTCCAGGGAACCAGCACCTGGAGTCCCAGAGATCTCCGGCCGCTCAATAAATCTCTCAGAATTGAGACCACCCCTACCCAGCGGCCCCACCACTCTGAACAAGGGCACCATGTAACCTTATAGAGTCCTCCAGGAAAAGAGTTTCTATTTTTTTCACCATTCACTACATCTGAGCTTGAAATATTAAAATGAAGCACTTCCTGTTCTCATATAAATTCATTTCCAACAGCTGTGATTAAGAACTTTTTTTTCCTTGCTCCATATCTTGCCCTCAGTGGAGACAGAAGCCAGCTGTTTACTATATGTGGGTGGTAGTTCCAACATACTTATCAGAATTTGCAATTATTTTTTTCACTGTCCTCAGAAGACCTCTACCTTTTGTATATTTCTGGCTGTTCTGTATTGCAGATCCACTTAGAGGAACTTTTTGCTGTAAATCTTAGGCAAACTAAAGAACCTCTCTGGCCGAGTGGAGAGAGCTACATGGGGTGATCTCATGATCTCTGGCAATCTACTTTGTTATGATTCAGTGACTCCTCCAATCCTTAATATTCCAAGGAATATTTCTTCAGTGCTGTTTTGGAAACTGTTGAGTCACACTGGAACTAATTACTGTTATGAGATGAGGTGGGAGCTTAATGATATCTTCGAGGGTACGAGTGAACTGAGGAATGTGGAGGAGGCGTGGGATGAGTTGTGGGATTGGGAACCCTGTAATCAGATGACGACAGATGGTCTATCATAGGCCAATAGACAAGATTAGGCAAATTCCCAGCATTTGATGAGTGGTCAGCTGTGATCAGAAATATGATTATTACTAGAAGATCTGCCTATCATTTGTTTGACAGAAGCCTCAGAGTAGTGACAACGATGGTCTGCACAGGTTGAACCAGCACGATTCAAGGCTGCCCAGCATGAGTGCTCATGGGACTATTAGATTTATGAATGTCAGGATGCAGTCCAGAAGGCTTACTGTGGGTACCCATGAACAAAACATTTCCTCATACTACATCCTGAAACACTCACTGGCAGATGTGAAGTGAAGGACGTGGCCCTGGGACCTGCCGGGGATGAATCTGTGCCTATTAATGCAGTCAAAACTGGCTTGCAAGGCACCCTGAGAAAAGGATTCTGAAAATTATGAAAAGATAAAGTCTAAGCCCAAAAGCAGGTGAACTATCCCAGAACAACCTGCTATACTCTGTGTTCCGAGAAGTTCTTCTTCCCAAGGCCTCCCCTCAAAGACTGGGAGTGCTGGGGCACTAAAGGACATTGTCTTCCTGTGACCTAGCCCAGGCAGGCTTACCAGGGTGTCTCTGGAAGAAAGTGTTCTCTCCAATTACACTGGGTCTCCCAGATCACCTGGTGACCACAGAGTTGTCAAAACAGCTTAAATCAAGATCATTACAGATCTGATATATATAGCCTGGATAACAGGGAGCACAACCCCCTAATCCCAAGGAAAAAACATCACTAGGAGGAGTGTAAATACCCTCATGAATATTTAGAAAAGGCCAATCACCATATGTTAAAAAAATAAATATAACTCAAAGAGGACCCACTGGTGCAAATGAAAGTATAAGTATCTCTCCCTCTAATAGGCTGAAACTCCCTTTCCCATCCTTAGTTCTTCCTCCCAGAAGTCATTTATAATTAGTTCTAGTTTTAGACCTTCGATACCATGTGACTACCACACATCTGTGCCTGTATTTCTAGCTTTATCAACTTCAGCTAACATCTAGTAGTGCCCTGCAATGAAGGACAGGAAATTCAGTACACTTAACCTACTTATCTAACTTGTATTTTACCTTCCAGTTCTTATTAGTTGCATTACTATTTTTAGGGGTTTAATAATTAAATACTTAACTTTAAATAATACACACAAATTTCTATTTGTTCATTTATCCATTTTTGAAAATACTCTTGATTCTGTAAGATGAGGAAAGGAATTTACAGCCACAAGCCTCAGCTCCCGCTCTTTCTCCAGCCCAAATTCCAGATGGTTAATATCCAGGCTTGTAGCATTCCCACTTTGACCTGTAATTTTAAGTCAGTTTTTTTATATTGTGTTTATAGCTTGACAATGAAATTGAAAACATCAAAAATAAGAAATATTCATAGCACTAAAATGATATAAATACGAATTGCCGAATCAAGTAAGGTAAGGCCCATGAGATGGAAAAAGTATTATACATTACCAAAAGTGTCCATTCAAAAACAATGAACAAATATATTATTTTTATTTATACTACTTCTATTTTCCAAGTTATATCACATTTCAATTTGCTTCATCGTAAGACCTAAGGTTTTGCTGTTGTTGTTGTTTCTTTTATTCTATTTGACAGAATAAACATTTAACTTGTAAGAGAGGAGAAAACATTTTCCTTTACCCTCTTATGTTATGTGGCTAGGGCTTGCAAATTAGACTGATAAAAGATAGATTAACAGGAAGAAAGGGAATACAGATTTTGTTTGAGGTTAGCGTTTTAATTGCTATATGCTCAGAGTCCTTCCTAGCAAAGAAGGGAAGACCCAAATAAGCAGTTAGAGATGGCTTTATGTCATCTTTTTAAAAGGCAAAAATTAAGAGAAGTGACGGGGCAAAGTGAAAAAAACAGTGTCTAGGAGTCATACATTGGGGGAAGATAAATACAATTTAGGAAGGAAACTAATGAAAGATAAATATATGAGAGACCGCCAGGAATACAGTTCAGTGGCACAAGTATCTGCCTGGCAAGCACGAGGTCATGAGTTTGATTCTCAGAACAAAAAAAAAAAAATACATGTATATATACACATACATATGTATTGTATATATATGTAGATATACATGTATGTACATATATATATGCATACACACATATGGGAGATCAAAATTAATGGTAGATACATGTTTTTAGTGAAGTTTCTTTATGTAGTAAGGTTTCTCTGCACCATCTCCATCTCCACGTTAAGAATGTCTTCTTAATACAAAAGCCAAGACACTTTCACAGAGAAATTTATGTCCTAATTTTTTTAATAATTTTATTTAAAGAGGAAAAAAACAAAACAAAATAAAACAGAATAAAGGGTAGCAACCATACAGTATTCCAAGGAAAAAAGGAAAAGTACAACAATAAAACCTAAGAAATTATTACTTGACTAATTACATACTGACTTCTTGGAAATAGTTGTTCAAATTACAAAGTTAAAGCATGTAAAGTAGTTCAAACAGTGAGACTGTTAACAGTTCTGCTCCACGATCTGACAAAAACAACAATATGGTCACCCATCTTACCCACTCAAATATACATACAATTATATCAATAGGGTAAAATTAAATACAACAAAACAGAGCAAAGCGGATCACAAGAAAGCAATGTAAGACATAAATTTCAAAGCTAGACAATTGGAGATATTCACTCTCTATCATACTGACTTTTGTTTTCTTCCAAATAGTTGTCCATATTGTCACATATAGGGAATTCACATGAAACAACCTAGTATGGAATTG